>JALIZH010024684.1:0-33526 GCA_030522465.1 Rhipicephalus appendiculatus | reverse complement strand
GCCTGAAGGAAGTACAGAGCTGGGCAGCCTTCTTTGTTTCTCTTCGGTATTTTCTTTCTTTTCTCCTCACCATCTTTCTTCTTTCCTCTTTATTTTTACTTATTTTTATTTTTCTTCCTATATTTTCCTTTGTTTCCCTGTCTATTTCTCGCTTGCTTCCTCTTTTAATTTTTTTTGCGTGGGTTTTGTAGTCGTGTTTCCCTAGCCATAGCAGTAATTTCCGCACTTAATATCATCATCAAGGCGCTCGAAGAACAAGACGAAGACGACTTCTTTTTGGCGCGAGCACGCGTTCAATATGCTGTTTATATGCTATATGTGGTTTTGCCTGCGTTACGCCAAGCGACGACGACAGCATACGACAGCCCGGCCTCCTATAGTCCTCCGCACATAAAAGGGGAACTCTAGAAAGGGACATGGATGATTCGTTGAGGATAGCGGAGCAGGAAAGGTTCATACAGGATTTAAGAACACTCGGAGAACTGTGCGGGCTACATGACAGCCTTGTTTCAGATAATTCTGCTTTGCTTGTTTGCTTTGGATCTTTATATACAGGTAAGTGTACTGGTCTTCGTGCTACTTGGAAAATCATTGCGAACACTACGGAGATACAAGACAAGAAGGACAGTACGAGCGCTGTCTAACAAATGAAATTACCTGAACCAAACTGCACATGAAAAGCAAACGTCATGCGTGCGCAGGAATTGCAGGTCGCATGAAAAAAAAAAACATGGTTCACCCCTCCGTCATAGGAATCGGTATTCGCAATGCCCACGAACTATAGGTGGCGCGCTGTACGCTTCAAGATGGCGCCCGAGGAAGGGTCAACCCGTTTATTGGCATAGGAACAGATAGGACTTGCGGACGTACGGCCCGTGCCACTTTCGCCGGGTGAATTCATGAGCTGCACTGAAATGGATATGAGACCGAAATGCTTTCTCAAACCGTGGAAGCTCGCCACCTAATTATTTGCCGCGGTGTGAAAGGTTATATTTCAGCTCCGTTAGCTTGCATAAGCGACGCTGTGCGAAATCCTGAGCGAAATCCTGTGCGTGCTGCAGAAAACTTCGTGAACTAGAATTGGCGTATGACCTGAACGACACTCCGAGATACTGTGCAACCGAGCCTGCCTGACGGATTTGCCGCAGTGGTAGGCCGCCTAGCGAGTAGCGCCATCGCTGCTGCACGGGGCCGAATGTTTAACGTGGCGATAATTTGCAAACATACGCCGTCGTCATTACTTGCGCAGTCAGGAACGCGGAGTTGCTTCTTCAACGGAACACAAGCATTTAACATCCTATTCAGTAGCGCTTGTGTCACAGCCATGCTCAGACTCAAGC
Organism: Rhipicephalus appendiculatus; assembly: GCA_030522465.1. Classification (NCBI taxonomy): domain Eukaryota; kingdom Metazoa; phylum Arthropoda; class Arachnida; order Ixodida; family Ixodidae; genus Rhipicephalus; species Rhipicephalus appendiculatus. The sequence goes on along the minus strand of JALIZH010024684.1, from coordinate 32,186 downwards.
CGTGCGCAATTCACTGCACTCGGATGCTGCAGGTTCGATCAGCACGATCGAAACATGAATATCGAAAAGAGCACGCACGTATGCTTTTCGCAACGACGAATTCTTCGACGTTGCGAAAATTCGTCGAACAACTATGCCGTTCGGAAGGTACCGGTTAAGTACAGAAGTTAGACGAGAGGCGTGGATTGTGGCCGTGACTGCACGTTTCATCGCTCTAACCATTTCGCTTCCCTGTTCCGAGCTCGAGCGTTTTGGCGGAATTCGGGCGCTCGATAATATCCACAATAATTGCGCTACGTGCAATGCAAAAGAAAAAAAACTATGTTTTTATTTTGATCTCGCTGAAGGATACTATATATTAAGTACAATCAAAGTGACTTACGAGCGTGAAAAAACATTAGCGCTCGAGGGGACGTGAAGTGGCAACTCGCTCCTCGTGAGTTAGCATCTGATCGTTCATCGTCGCTGTCACACTGCGCTTTCACAGCCTTCTCCGTCCAGTGAAAAATCCTCGTCGTCAAGATTGGTTTCTCTTAACATCATTGCTGAAAGCAATCTGAAGAATTTCCTCCGCCGAACGACTTCGATTAGTCCGAGTCACAACGTTATCTGGGCGCGCAGAACTTTTTCCTCTCACACCGGTCAACAAACAAATCGCTTGCAGAGTGCTGCCATCTATCAACAAACGTACAGAAACAAGCGGCGCAGCGCTGGCGAATTTGAGATTGCTCAGCTCACGCGACTTCCTGAGTACAATGTAATGAAGTCATGCACTACAAAAGCACTGACGAACGCTATATGCAAGTAAAACAAGGTGAGTTTCAAGTGAGAAGGTCAGACGACAGCATTTAACTAACCGACGTGGCTACACAAAACCTCGTGAAGCTGATATGTGTACGATGTGGGTCATCGTCGAACGCGCGGGTTGGCACGTATTTTCACGAAAAATTCGCGTCTCGCAAGAACGAATCAGATTTATTGTGTCACGGAGGGCCCGGTTTGTTCACTGATGCAGGAAACATGCAAACTCGTAGTGTTTGTTTCCTGCTAACACAGCCGAACAAGGGGAGCGACTGCGTAGGGCTGCCATGGTGTCGTCTACCGATCATCCCTGAGAGGACGCTCCTAAATTACGCTTGGCAGCGCGACATTCTATGGGCATTGCGAATAACACGAAAGTAACGTGCCCGTATAGAGGTATTGAATGTTTACTGTAATAAAACAGGAGAACTTCCACAACATATAACGTGGATGCACCCATGTTGACGCTTGGTGGTACATCTCCATCTCGCGACTAACGTCCACGATCAACGATTAAACAAACCATTCTGGTAGCTGTAGATGTTAACGGCGAGAGCGTAATTAGAGCAAGAGGCGTGAAGCCAGAAGAGCGTCGCTATATATTGGGGGGCGCAGAACTTGGGCTAAGGTCGCCATCCCGCGGCATGTTAAAGTGTGATTGAACGTACGCCACGGTCGGACTAGGGGGAAACGCTGATTGGCGTGGTGTCGCCCTAGTATCCCAGCCGCGACTTTTCTCGGGGCGAGCGTAAGCGAGCAACGCGGCATTACCGACACTGGAGGGAGGCGCACGTCGCATTTTTGGTCTGGATGGACGCTATGGGCGAGGCCGACGCTTGGGCTAAGGTCGCCACCTCGCGTTGCGTTAAGGCGTTGACAAAGTTGCACTTCTACTGAAAACACGCCGACTGAGACGGACGCGTAGCAGGTGCTAATCGCGGAAGCCACAGTAACGATGAATTACTTTACTAGTCCAAGAGGGCGACACCACCCCGCTGACGAGGAGCACTGTGATGGAAGTGGTAGATATAAAAGGCGCGTTCGTAAAGCAGTCACGAGTCTGTGGCCGTGGCGCAATGGATAGCGTGCTCGGCTTCTGTTCTTGCGGACCTAGCGGTCATACGTTCGACGCCCGTTGGCGGAACTATTTTTCTTTGACATCTGATCGTGTACATTTTTTCAACGTCATTTCCGTGACGGAAATACGTCACTGAAGTCTCGGTGGGCCCCGGCATAAAACACTTTCGTTTTTAAAAAATTACCGAAGTGTGCGTACCTCACAATGTAGCAAACAAACAGAAGGTTCAGGTATGCAATCACCAACGATCATTTTGATGAGCGCTTCCGCAAGTTCGCGAGCCCTTTTATCTTTGTTCTTCAACATAATGACTGTGTTAGTGAAGAAAGTGTTTAACCCACATGACCTGCAATGAGCTAAACGATGTGACGTCGGCGTCCCCTTTAAGGCATTTTTGTGCTGGTGAAGTCGTCCATTAATGCAATTACCTGATTGACCTATGCACGTCTTTTCGCAGGAGAGGGAAATCCTGCAAATGAGTTCTGCTGAATCCCGCAAGGTGGCGGAAAGGGTTAAGAAAGGGAAAGTAGACAACGACCCGTTTGTAGCACGAAGCCACAAGGAAATCCGTACGGATTTTTCAGAAAGAAAAGCTTGTTAGTTGCCGAAAAATTCATCGTGATCCGGGGTTCGGACCCGGAACCAACACCTTTCCGGGGCTGTCACTCTACCAATTGAGCTAACCAGGAAGCTAGCAGCGCGAGGGCGAATTAATCGACAACTCGAAGCACATGGACACAAGTAGGTCCCGGGTTCGAACCCCGGACCAGGACGAATTTTTTCGGCAACTAAGAAGCTTTTCTTTCTGAGAAATCCGAACAGATTTCCGAGGGTACAGTAGGTAGAAAGCGAGCGTAGAGCAGGTAGAAAGGACTGTACCCTGTAGTTTCGTGTTTCGCAGAGTTGAAGGCGTACGTGACGAACGGTAAACTTCATCCCAGTTCTTGTGGTCGGAGGTGACGTACATGGATAACATGTTGATGAGCGTTCGGTTTGTGCGCTCGGTCAGGCCGTTAGTTGTCTGCGTAGGGTATTTTCGCGAAGTTTGTACGCGCCTCCTCCCCATCACCCCTCTATTTCTTTCTCTCTCTTCATTTCCTTCTCTTTCGCGATCTTTCTACCTTTCTTTCTCTATATTCCATTTCTTTCTCTCTATCTCTGTATTTCTTCGCTTCCCCTTTCTCTTTGTTTGGCTATCTATCTTTGATCCTCTCTTTCTCTCGCTGTCTATCTTTGTCTTTCTTTGATTCTGTCTTTCTCCCCATCTTTTTTTCCAGCTTTCGTGCTCTCTGTTTCTCTTTCTTTACAGGTATGTCTTACTCTCTCCTCTCCTCCTTTCCCTGCTGCTAACCCTCACGTCTGTCCTTCTTTACCTCACTTGCCCTTCCCAACCCCCCCTCGCTATACTGTACTATACAGAGCTGTGCTGTGCTAGTCACTCGTCTTCGGATGGTGAGTAGACGGATTCGAATCGCGCCGTGGCAAATTTTTTATGTAGAAGTTGTCTCTTTTTCTATCGTATTTCTCTTTATTTCTCTTGCTCTCTCTTTCTTTCCTTCTTTCTCTCTATCTCTCTCTACTTGCCCTCTACAGAAAACAAAAAAGGCATGAACCTTTCAACGTTGTTTTCAGCAGTTTCATCGAAGTTTGTACGCATAATTTTGTTTTTTGGCGCCGCTGCTAAAGTCTGCACGGAGCTCGAGTCAACTCGTGTCGACCACCGGCGAGCCGGCTGGCTCACGAGCAGCCTTCGAATATTGTGTATGCTACGGTATGAATAACTGTATTTATGTCCTGAGGAGTCAGTCTGGGACTGATGCGGCCGCTCCCTCGTCGGGACAGCTAAGCGACGCCCCTATGCCACCACACGGACCACCTGGAAAACCCTGAGTTTGTCGGCCAGCACATCCCTGTGCAGCATCCTCTTCCATCACTGTTCGCCTAGGGAACCATCACCGGTCAACGCCGATCAGCGCCAGTGCATGCGATATAAATCGATCGAGCCCGCATGGGATGCAAAAGCTCTGATGGGCGAGTGAACGAGTACAGAGACAGAGAAAGAAAGAGAGAGGCAAAGAGATAGAAAGAAAGAAAAGGAAAAGGCTTCTCTGCGAAAAACATCTGGCGAGGCGAAATTTGATACCGCGTGTCCACTATCCTAATCGCGCGTCATAACCACTCGGCTATTCACGAACGTTAGCAGAGCATAGCCTTGTGTAGTATAGTATACCAAGAGGGTGGGAAAGGAAAGTGAGCGTGAGGAGGAGATATGTGAGAGCGAGAAGGAGAGAAAAGAGGAATAGAGAGAATAAACCACAGCATAGAAAGAACGAGAAAGAGAGAAACTGAGAGAAACTTAAGAAAGACAGAGATAAATAGAGAGAGAGAGAGAGAGAGAGAGAAGAGGACAGAAAGGAAGACAAAGCAGGACATATAGACAGAAAGGCAGAGAGAAAAAGGGAAGAAAGAGCAAGAAAAGTAGAAATCACGGAAAACAGAAAGAGGTAGAGAGACATACAGAAACAGAAATAAACAAAGACAAAAAAGGAAAAAAACGAGCAAGTATGGTTACGTATAGTATAATACAGCGACTGGTGGGAACGAGACAGGTGAGAGGGTAAACACCTAGCCAAGCCAGGACCAGCTAGGTGCCGACCAGCTCTGGTGTGACCCAGCCTTGCGTCACTTAGTGCAAGCTGCGCTAATTTTTCTAATTAACGCTTCCATTATATCTTTCTCAACCCTGCATGTTTGCCACGTACCAGAAATGACACAGAATAAATATGGGAACCAAACGCGTTGCACCTTAGGTAGAGCTCTTTAAAAATTCTTTTGGCACGTGAGAGGAAATCCATTTTGACTACCAGTTTCCAAAAGGGCGTTTTTAAATTTGGCTTGAAGCAGTCCAACCATCGGTCTTGTTCCGTACCAACGGGTCGCACGTCAAGTTCAACGTCTCAAAGAATTAAGTTCTAAGTTTTCCATTTCGGAGTAGGTGTTCGTTAATCTTTATAAACACATTTCATCATAAATGCTTTTACTCGGAAATCCGCGGAAATTTAAGGCCTCGATGTGCTTGATGGCTTCAGGTAGTCTGGGATGGATTATTGGTCAGCTGCCAGCTAGTGATAAGATCATGTGCTACGCGACGCCAACAGTCAGAAAAAAAGTGTTCCACACTCGCCGTCAAAGCTACTAGCGGCGCTGATTAACACTCACAGCTTTAAATGAACATATATAACCTATAAAGTGGACAGAGGGATGTCCCGCCCCTGTAACACAGTTGGTAGAGCATCGGATGTTTTATTCGAAAGTCGCAGGTTTGGACCCTTCCAGCGGCAAGTTATCTTTTTTCGTCCACTTTTCTTTCTTCACAATTTATACCATATTTACTGCAAATTAACGTCTCCTATATTTTCCTCGGCATGTTTGCTTGTCTGTTAGTTCTAATTAATAATCAGAAATCTGAATCAACGAGTCAACTCACGGTGCCCTTTGGACAGCAGCTGTGGTAACTGTGCGTGTGTGTTTTTTAAGAGTGCAAAAATAAACCAGCAAAAGTGAGATCGGATCGCTGATTTCCAAATGTACGCTGAAATAAATGAGTTGAAATCACAGGTAAATAGAAGTCGCGTTCTCATTTCAAACTGTGCATAATTTACTCCAGTCACTTTCCGCACGGCCCTCGTCTTTGCTGCAGTGAAACAGCCGTGCACGCGAACAAGCTATCATAGCCGCTTGTGCGTGCCATTCGATCAGCCAAGAAAAAAAAACACGCGTTTTCATCGTTACGCAAAAGCTACTCTGAGTTGCTGTATTCTATTCCACGCATGTGAGGAGTATTTGATTACCAAAGAAAATCCAGCAGTGTTTGCCGCTGTACCCGTTACGAATCTGGACGAACAGAATGTAGTTATGTTTTTCTAGCGTTGCGTGCTGCCTGATGACATGGTACAGCACATTGATAATAATGAAGAATTAAACAAGAGCACAGATGGAGTGTTTGAAAAACAAGAGCAGTTGCCAAGCAACATTGCTGGTAGTATCTAAGAAAGGGAGAACTCAAAGTGTGTCAGAGTGATACGCACAAAGGTGAACTCAAGTTGTGTACAAGCACTTCTGAACGAGCATAGAGATATATTTAAATACAAAGAGGCCTCCCGAAAGGTAAGGATATGACAATGTCATTATGGTAGTGGAAGGTGTTTTCATAACGATAATTGCTAATGTAGTGCAAAATGCCTTCCTTTTGTGAAGTGCCGAATTTCTAATGTAGCTCTGCTTTTAAAAAGGAAAAAGAAATCACTAGAAGACGCATGTATAGTGCCGAGGCTCCTTTATTGTCAATGCTTTTGTTCATCGTCTTTTCGTGCTAAACAAATAATGTTGGAAAACGGGATTTTTGCGGTAATTATGCTACCGTAAGAGTACACATAACTTTTTGTACTTGTGCAAAATGTTATATTTTGCACATATATACGCAGGCGTACCAGTTTGTGAGAGCCTGCTTAAGGTTCCCTGAAAAAAAATCCACAAAGCTTCACTTCGCCTGAGCAGCGAGGTTTGTGTAACCTTAAGCATATTAAAAAAGAAAAACAGAGCAACTTCAAAGGCGTGTATAGTGCATTGCTTGCTGTCTCTCTGTGTTAGTGCGCATTCTGTGGATGTAACCTTGATAGACTGACTTTGTGTCGGCTCATAGTCATCGAAATAGCCATATCAGGCGTGAAGTTGTAGATAAAGAAACATGAGTGGAGGGCAAGAAAAACAATACAATTTTTGGGAGAAATGAGTTATTGTGTGGTTCATCTCTCGGGGCTTGCAAAAAGCTGGCGCAAGTGGCAGCAAAAATAATAGGAGCCCGCAGTTCCCGCTCAATCGTCTTTACTAGTCTATATTTATTATAATAGTCAGCGGCATCCTTGTCAAGAAGCGACTCTGTATAAAGGTGTCGAGGTAACAGCCGTCTTGGAATAATAACCAGCATTTGGTAGTTGCTTCTGCCTGCTTGCGCTATGCGTATGGTTGGTGCTCCGAAATACTCGTTAGGGAAGAGTACCGTAGGTTTTAGTATCATACGCAATATTAGAAAAAGCACTCGTCACAACGTAACCGATAGTTCAATAACAGTCAAACGCCTCTACAACGAACGCCGCTATGACGAAATAGCCTGTACAACTCAGGATGCGAGATGGCCTCGCCCGATGAGGAAGACAAAGCCGGAAGGACGGTGAGGTTAGCCAGGTCTCAGACCGGCTGGCTACTCGGTGTGGGGGACGGGTAAAGGGTAGAAAATATCATAGAGAAGAGATTGTAAAAATACGAAGGAGAACGAAGCAGGAAACAATTCGATAAGGGATGCTGCTTAAGGTATGTCTTCAAGGCAACTTGTCCACAAGAAACGAAAAAACGCTATCAAGGACTTCGGTGCTGAGCACGGTCTTTGCCAGTTAAGACACTGTCCTCAGACAATGGGTGTTTGTCAAGTCTACTTAAAACATTGGAAGGTTCTTTTCTTGGCGCACTAAAGCGAGGACACTCACAAAGTACATGGACGATTGTCTCCTCGCAACTACAGTAATCACATGTCGAGGTGCTGGCCATTCGTATCCGAAATGAGTGGATATTCATGAAGGCCACCCCAAGCAACAGGCGGCACAGGAGCCTCTCAGCTCTAGTTATCCCCGACTGAAGACGGAGCTGAAGACTCGGATTTAAGTTGTGACTTTTTCTATTTACAGCTAGCTCCACTACAGCGCAGACCACTACAGAGAATCTGCCTGTTTTGCGATTCAATCCACACGCTCGCATTCAACAAATTATTAGGGAAGAAGCACCTTAGGGTCTAGGCTTGTCCGTTGTCCGGCACAGCACATGCCAGGTACCCACAATATTTTCCGGACGGGCTAAAGCACCGCCATCTTGGACTGATAACGTTGCAGTTTTATATCCGTATCAAATAAATAAACAGTGCTACAGTGAACTCACACACACGAAAACGCTTGGGTCTGTACATTCAACGTTTCACGACCATGATCATTTCATACTACCACATAGAAAACCGGCAAAGCAACCACTTATCAGTCCAAGATGGCGGCGCCCATGAATCGAAAAGAAAATCGTATATACGCCACGACGATGACGATGACGCTGATGACGATGAAGAATAAGCGCGATAGCATAAGGTACCCGATTACGATGACGCTGAATACACGCGAGAACGTTGCGGTGCAAATGCGTATGTAAGCGCATTACAGACCACACATTCTCTGTCTGCCCTGGATGAAAACGAACATAAGGCGCGTGAAGCGGCGGTTCAACGGGAATGCCAACGACAAGCTACTCCGGTGGCGAGGGCGCGGGAAGCAGCGGCAAGACGGCAAAAACGCCAAGCGGACTGGGAGTTGAGGGTGTGGGAAGCGGCGGTTCAACCGCAACGGCAGCGCCGACAACAAGCTGATAACCCGGATGCAAGTGCTCGGCAAGCGGCGGCAAAATGGCAAAAACGCCAAGCGGAGTCGGAGTTTAGGGCGTGGGAAGCGGCGGCTGAACGGCAACGCCGACAAGCTGCTACCAGTAAACATTGTATATAACTGTACACCGCTTTGTCACTCATTTACATGCGTGAGTGGGCAATGTCGCGGGTGATTTACGGTTACAACGAATGATCGCAGTGCCTCGCCCGCTCATCATCATTCGCTTCGTGGAGATGCGGTGACCTTTTTTTTTGTTTTATAATGAATTCGCTTAGCTGCACGTTGCGTGTGCAGCTAAGCGAATGCGCAACGTTTGTGTCTTGCGTACGTGATTTGCGTCTTCCTCTATGATATTCTTAGTTATTATACGTGGTTGTTTTTGTAGTGGATAAAAGAAGTAATTCCAAGTTATGCACATAACAACAGGTATCATGTTGTAATGATGGCAGAACCTTGTCGCATTATCCAATTTTCGGAGTGACAGAATGACTAAAACTGCTCAACTGCATGGAACTTGTACCGCAAATATGCGTTGTAGGGTCATCTCGCAGTGCCTCGAATGGGCTTAACTTGTCATAATAAAACATGCATAAAGTTCAAAGTTGCTTATTTATTTCATACCAAAAATTCACAGGCGCATGAAACAATGAATTGAATTTTACAAATATTCACCTTTTTTGAAAGTTTCTTTGCAGGATTGTTTTGTACCCACAAGTAGTATATTTACCAGATTTTCACAGCTTTTTCTTGCACCCTTTGAAAGAGAACGGGGAGGTACGTAAGCGTGTAAGGTTGCCGACATGGTTATCAGGAAGGATACTGTACATTGTCTCACCGCTTGCATCATCGCCTGCGAGGTGATAAAAGGGGACAATTCCAGGTAAGCCCTTTCGAGCCATTCTACACGACGGTATAGAGAGTTTCAACTTTGAAAGAAAGGAGGCTCTACGACTAGATCGAGTCGCTGGGCGTTTTCAGAAAAAAAAATCGCAGTGCCGGCATTCCAAAGCCTACGCCACCTGTTTATAATTCAAATAATAAGAACAGCGTTTTGGAGATCGATTTAGCATCCCTCTGGGACTCATCCTGTAGTCCTTCATGCTTTTTATGGTGGTTTTAGGTGCTTTACCTCAATTCAGCTGGCATGGTAATTCTGTTTAACAATCATCGCGGTGTTTTGGTGTTTATTGGGCAATGACATTTTTAAAATATTATATATCGTTCATAATTTCCTTTTCGATCGTCTTAAATGCTTTTTTATTGGCAAACGAACGCGCATGTCTTTTTTAACTGCATCTTTCGTATGCCCTATTTCACTGTTAATGTCACGCATTTGATTTTTTTCGCTGCATAACAGACTCTGCTGCTGTAGCCACCGATGGCTGTGCTAGGCCTAATCGTATGTTGTTTTTTAGGAAAGGAAAGTATTATTATTGTTATTATTATTATTATTATTATTATTTTTATTAACTAATGGTCGCGGGGTTGTATATATATATATATATATATATATATATATATATATATATATATATATATATATTCCACATAAGTTCCACAATAAGCGAGAGCAAAGGCGTGAGGCCATGGATTGCCAGCAAGATAAATAAAGAAAGGTTGTGGCATCCCCGATTCGTGCAAATAAGATGGTGATGATGAGGATGATGAAGGTGTTGTAGGTTGTCGGCGTATCTAGCCTTGCGATATTTGTAGGCAATTGCCTCGCCCGTGGTTTTTTTTCTTTTCGGATTACATTGAACTAATGTCTTTTTTAAAGCGAAACGCCGGCGGGCTACCAAGACTCAACAATGCGCATGTCGGTGGCCTATGAGCAATGCCGCATACAGTGTTGTGTCGGATGCCCATACCCCCAACATCACGCCACAACACCCTTGTCACTCATCACCAGTCACACGCAATGTCTGTGACGTTTCAAAAATCAAAAGTAGCCGCGGAGCTTTGAACGGGCATTTTCCAGCATTTATGGGTGACACGTCACAAGTCATGTCGGACAGAAAGGCTAACACGGCCAGAGGCCTCCCTGCTACATCGCATTCGCACGGGGTCAATGCGTACACCAGCATGACTCCATATAATTAGACTTCCCGCGGTGCCATTGCGTCCGGCTTGCAAGACCTGTGGTGATGTCGAGCATCATTTGCCTAAGTTCCGTGAACTTGAGAAAGACCGTCAATGTTTCTCTGAAGCACTGCAACGTGTGGTAGTTGGAAGAGGAAACCAGCTAAAAAGAGAGAGAGAGAATAAAGATAAAAGAAAGGCAGGGAGGTTAACCATGGCTGAGCCCGGTAGGCTACCCTGCACTGGGGAAGGGGGGTAAGGGGAATAAAAGTTAGAGAGAGGAGGAGAGAGAAGTCACTGTTGCCGTCGAAGTAACGGCAGTTCTGAGCTTAACATCACAGATGGTGCGTCAGTCCCGGGGCGTAAACCAGAGCAGCGCATTCGTTGCTTTACGCAACTTGTATGCGCGGGTCCGTGCATCCAAAATCTTGTCGATGGTGAAGCCATGGTGGTGCTGGTAGTGTTGTCAAGCAACAGATTTCTGAAGGCTTGCGAGAAGTGGAGTGATGGTGTCGAGCAGTTGCAACACGCTTCTAGCTATCGGTGTCTGCATCTTGCTCAGCAGCACGCGAATAGCACTCACTAGGGTGCTGACCATGCCCATAACTTGTCTGTCTTCGTCCGTCAGCTTATGAGGTACCGATGAAGTGTCCTTCACTGTCGAAGTCTGTTGTCGCTCGTCAGGTGCATGCAGCTTTGGGAGTTCGGGCCAAGCGTCAACTGCATTGCTGGTAGTAGCGTCACTGGCTTTAGACACGGCTGCGTTTGGACTGGGTGGTAGGAACGAAACGGCAGCTCCATTGCTAGCAGACGCGTCTTTGTCCATAGACCCGACAGAGCTTGGCCTGAGTGGAGGAGGTGGAGGTGGTTTTGGACGTGGTTCGCGAGGCAACGAGGCTTTGAAGGCTTTGGTGCAGCGCCGGCGACGGGACCGTCGTCGCGTAATAGATGCAGCAGCTTCTCGGTGTGAGATGTCATCTCTAACCCTTTTCTTCAGTATTGCTATCTCTCTTCGAATAACAGGTCACGTGAGCAGTGTGTGCACGAACGCTACCACCTGTTCCCGGTGCACTGGGCACCACACCGCGGACACGTGCCAGGCCACAATACTCAGATGTTCAAATTGCAACAGGCCTCATGATGCCTCTTCGAAGGATTGCCCTGTTATTCGAAACCAGCTAAAAAAACGTAGACAGCGAAGGAGAACAACCGGACAGGACCAAATGAACAATTGTCCTGTCTGGTTGTTCTCCTTTGCTCTCTTCCTTTTTCGTTACTGTGACTGTTTCCTTGTTCGAGGGCTGGCGAGAGCCGCATGTAAACATGTCACGCACACATTTTAGCTTAGCAGATTGTCAAGCGCGGACAGTCTTGACGGTTTGACTGAGCCATACTTCTACGCACTTTGCACGTGCGCTGACTTATTTGTGCCCAATTACCTTGTTCATTTCAACTAATGAGCAGCGATGCATGCAGCGCAACAGTCATATTGGAGCAGTATTATGCGGCCACCGCACAACTTAATACCCCCCCCCCCCACTCCTTAAATAAGCGACGATCACCTCCACTACTCCCTGCGTTTGTAGGTGAGGAACCTTAATGTAGATATTTCCGAGTTCGCTTAGAATATTCAGCACTACATGCCGCATTGAAATAGCTCTTTTTTTTGCCTGTAAGCGGTTTCTAATCCGCAACCTTGTGACATGCGTGATGAAAATGACCACAATTTATATTCCAGTTTTGTGCACCATACTTGCCATTTTGTTGAATTAGTTCTGTTTGCCTGCAGTGCACCCTCCCACCACTTCCCTGATTTGTCATGCGGTTCCCGCCGCGTCAGCTTGATTTTATTCGGCCCTCCGCCTCAAAATGTTGTTGACTGCTGAATTAGCGGATGACAAATAGAAGTCATCTATGGCCACATTCAAATCATCTTGGGCTCCCGGCTTGAGCGATGCTTTTTGAAGGCTAATTCTTACGTAGGAATGAACTGTAGCTTTGTCCACGGGTCATCAACGCTGTTCACGACCACACCGGTTAGACGCACATTCAGCAACGGAGGAAAATCATGCTTCTTATGTCCTTGCTTCCTTTACCGCACTTTTGTTTATAACGGAATCTATTTGCTGTTCGTGCTGCCAGTCTGGATAATTCAACAGGTAAGCTTTCACAAAAATGTTCGAAATTGGATATCCACTTAATAATTCTACCTTAATGTAAAAAAAGTAAACTTTAAATGCCACCATTTACAAGGCTTAGAACAGTGTTCACTATCTATGAAACAGGCACATTGCAACGCTTATTCAATATATCGCTTCAGGGTACCATAAGTTGTGCGCGACGTAATGAAAGAACGGCGGCAATTCGCACTCAAGACACAACGTATTTTCTTTAACTCTAACGTCGTCAGTTGGGTGCGTTGGCCAGCGCTCACGCTTGAAAATGTGGAGATAAGATCAAATACTTGCGAAGTAAAGAAAAGTGCTGGCAAGTTGCAAATGGCATTGCTAAATTTGTAACTGCGAATCATAGCAAAAGTGCTTGTTAATAATGCGTATTTGTTAAGCCGCATTTATCCTGCTTTGAGCTGTTTTATCAATGAACATACTACTTTCGACAATTTGGAACTGCCATTGTTCTCGCAGCTTCTGGAAATGCCTCGTTGGCTGCGCCGATATGGATGTCGGTGCAGATAGAGGACGTAAACAACTTTAACGAACGGACTATGGTAAGTAACATTCACCCGGATAGTCTCGATTAAAGAAAGATGGCCATAAAACATGAATAGTTGATCATCGCTTATGAAATGAGCCGCAGCTTTTATGGGTCATGCGCTCAGTTTTCATGGTGCAATCTTTAGCTTTTTCAGATTTGTATACTAATGTACGTACGCTTAAGAAGTGTTGTCCATGTTTCCGTGGGAGGAACTTGTGCTGTGGGCCAAGCCCTTTATGCAGAAGAGAGACGAGAGTAGTCACAAGCGATAACAGTCGCTACAAAACAACATACGCACGATCATTGTAGCCGATACTGTCGAAGTGCTAAACTTTCAAGTCAAGTCGTCATGTTTATTGTTTGTTCAGTCCTACAGAAAGGAAGAACAGTGCAAAAAAAATGGTCTGTAAAAACAGCTTGTCTAGTTAACAGCCCCAGAAAAAAAACCGACAGATCCCACGCACTGTGGGAATCGATGTAATGCGAAGCAGCCAGCAAGGAGCAAATCGTGCTGTGCATAATATGCATATAATGAATTACATGTTAGGACCTGTCATTTATGTTCGTCATACAGTCAAGTCGCGCAATGCCAATTTTGGTGCATATCAAGCTAGCGAACTGGACGCAAGCGAACCATGAGCGTGGCATGCAGATGGCGTTTTAGATGACATGCATGCCAAGATTTTCATGTCACCACCTGCCACTTATGTTCGTTATAAAGTCACATCCCGCAATACCAAATTTCGTGTATATCAAGCTAGCGAAACGGCGACGAAAGTGCCATGAGCGTGGAATGCAAGTCATGTCGCACATGACATGTCATGATTTCCATATTACCACTTGTCATTTATGTTCGTCAACACTCATGTCACTCAATACCAAATTTGGTGTATATCAACTAGCAAAACGGCCGTCAGCGTACCATGAGCGAGACATGTAAATCATGTTGTACATGACATGCGTGTCATGATTTGCATATTAACACCTCTCATTTATGTTGGTCATGCAGAACTGTCTCATCGTACCAATTTTTGGATATATCAAGTTAAGAAAACGGCCTCAGGAGCACTACGGCCATGGTGTGTAAATCATAGATTTCATGACAAGTTAGTCATGATATTCATGACATGACCAGTCATTCATGTTCATCATACAGTCATGTTACGCCATGCCAATTTTAGTATAAATCCGATTGACGATATGGTCAGGAGAGCACAAAGTCGTAGGCGGCTAGATAGATAGATAGATAGATAGATAGATAGATATATAGATAGATAGATACGCTCAAAGTCACCGAAGTTCGCTAAGAAATGTTTCGCATTTAAAAGCACAAAAGGCCGGCAGATCCCACGCACTGTGGGAATCGATGTAATACGAAGCAGCCAGGAAGGAGCAAATCATGCTTTACATAATTTGCATGTCATGTTTTACACGTTAGGACCTGTCATTCATGTTCGTCATACAGTCAAGTCGCGCAGTACCAATTTTGGTGTATATCAAGCTAGCGAACTGGACGCAAGCGCACCATGTGCGTGGCATGTAAATGGCGTTGTAGATGACATGCATGCCAAGATTTTCATGTTACCACCTGCCACTTATGTTCGCTATACAATCATGTCACTCAATACCAAATTTGCTGTATATCAAGCTAACGAAACGGCCGCGAGTGCGTCTTGAGCGTGGAATGCAAGTCATGTCGCTCATGACATGTCATGATTTCCATATTACCACTTGTCATTTATGTTCGTCATACAGTCATGTCACTCAATACCAAATTTGGTGTATCTCAACCTAACGAAACGGCCACGAGCGCGCCATGAGCGTGGAATGCAAGTCATGTTGCTCATGACATGTCATGATTTCCATATTACCTCTTGTCATTTATGTTCGTCATACAGTCACGTCACTGAATACTAAGTTTGGTGTATATCAAGCTAACGAAACGGCCGCGAGCGCGCCATGAGCGTGGCGTGTAAATCATGTTGTTCATGACATGCACGTCATTATTTGCATATTACCACCTGTCATTTATGTTGGTCATGCAGAAATGTCTCATCGTACCAATTTTTAGATATATCAAGGTTAGAAAACGGCCTCAGGAGCACTACGGCTATGGTGTGTAAATTATAGATTTCATGACAAGTTAGTCATGATATTCATGATATGACCAGTCATTCAAGTTCGTCATACAGTCATGTTACACCATGCCACTTTTGGTATAAATCCAATTGACGATACGGCCAGGAGAGCACAAAGTCGTAGGCGGATAGATAGATAGATAGATAGATAGATAGATAGATAGATAGATAGATAGATAGATAGATAGATAGATAGATAGATAGATAGGTAGGTAGATAGATAGATAGATAGATACGCTTAAAGTCGCCGAAGTTTGCTAAGAGATGCTTTACATTTAAAACAAGAAAGAAACAGTCGGAGCGGTAAAAGCACCGCGGTAAACATGACACTTCACGTGCAGTGTGCTTCTGCAGGGCGTACACACTGACATTGTAATTCGCATACATAGGTATAAAACCTTTAAAACAAAATTTTGAGGCTCCGTAGCAAAAATAATGAGAAACGTGATAACTTCATTGCAATCCAGAAACAAATACCCGGGACACATTGTGAATATTATCATATTACAAGTAGCTACATACAACTGGATGAAGCAATTAGATAGAAGCGTCTAGTTTTGACACTAAAAGCAAACTGTGGAATTGAAAGTAGTGTCTATTGATTTGAAGATCAAGTATTACCCGACGGCAAATAACCTATGGACATAACGTGCGTCTTGCCGGACAAGAATAAAGTTGTTCATCCATCCATCCATGCTATATGAGCAGTAGGAATAAGTCCAAACAGTTCAGGTCCTCGTGATTGAGAAGAGATGGGAGAGTGTAGGACAAGCGTTGTTTGCGGGAAATTTATTCGTGTAACATCTACCTTCGCACTTTTCTCCATTACGGGTGAGTATTTCAGTATATAAACACGTAAGTTAACTGGACTCCGCAGCATTTTTATGTGCTTAAGAGTTTGCGATCTGAATTTTCTCCTTAATGTACAAATTGTACAACTGGTGTACTTTAATTGTTCCTGAACTACAAATTAAGGGTCTGATGGATGCCGAAAAATGTGCATTGAATATACACCCAACGCAATTTTCTGAAGACAGTATCGTTTATTAACATTAGTAGCCGTTGTTTTACCCCATACCAAATGGCCATGGTTTAAACGAGCGCTAAAAAGTGAATGATGTAGAAAAAGCCTAAATTTTTAAAGCAATTATATCCAGTCAGACCTATTACCCCGGTAACCTGTGCTAGTTTTTGCAAAGACATATGCCACATAATAATCTCAGGTCATCCTCTCGAAAAAGGTTGTGCCGATGCACTTAAAACGGTCAAATTTCGATTGTGAGAGTGCTCAGTATTATATCTTGGTAAGATACAATTCATTTATTCTTAGGTCCCAATATAACAGCCTCGGTTTTGTCTTGGTCAATACTGCCACGCGTGTTTTATTTCGATGCAATCGGGTGTCACCCGCAAAGACTGTAAGCAACGCTCGGCACAGGCCGCGCATCAGTGTTTCAGAAGCTTCGCGATAACTTGAGATCAATCTGTTAAGCTTGTGCGTTAGTACGCGAATAGTCTAGAGCTTACGCGGCCACCAGCGATAACGCTGGAATCTTCGGACAGCACATGTATAAAAGCCGACGCGCTGTACTGCTTATCACATTATCGACGGCCCACGCTCTGTTCGCCGCTATCTGTGTACAGCGTGTATCGATTGCACCTTGACTTCCCGTTTACCGGGCACAAGTTCGCCCAAATAAAAAAAAATGCCCCCCACCTCCCCGAAGGGAATCGTGAGGAAATGCGAATGCATTTCGCGCGCGCTTCACTCCATTTATATGTGGTGGTTGTGGTTCGAAGTAGGAAAAGGCGCCTAATTTCTGCAGCCTGGTCGGGAGCACGGCGCAGCGCCTGTTTTTTTTTTGCTTTTTTTTCTGATTTTTTTTCTTCTTTTTTTATTTTTTTTCAATTTTTTCCTAATTTTCCTTTTGTTCTTTTATTTCTTTTTTTCTTTTTTATTTATTGAAAAATTTTTTTCATTATAGCTCCGCCGAGCTCCCGCGATGCGAGCGCCCTCACGCACCAGAGCGCGCTCCTCCTCTCCACTCACTATAACACCTGCCGAGGACACCGCGGACAACGCCAACGCCGGATGCCTGACATAGCCCGACTAAGAAATGCATTCGCATTTAAAACTGGGGATGCGTAAAACACGCAGCGATGGAGCGGTGTTTCCTACTGGAACATGCCAATCGCTGCTAATGTGCAATGAGAGACAGAAGACTCCGACTGGACACAGAGACTCGCAGTCCGCTTTTAGTTAGCGCGCACGCTGCGAATTTTTATTGTTCAACAACGCACTGGAGAAATCTCCCACCGGCACCACCTTGGAGGTCAAGATCCATTGCCATATATACGGGGTGGCCAGTGAACGGTTGTGCAGCGCGAGCAGTCGGTTTTTTCAACCAAGAAACTCGCTAGCAGACGCTGCCTGTGTCGGCGTCGCGAGGCGAGAGAGGGAGAGGGGGGGGGGAGCGTAGGAGAGGGAGAGAGAGAGGGGGGGGAGCGTAGGAGAGGAGAGAGAGAGGGGGGGGCGCGCATGCGCAGTGGGAGTGTGGACGCTGCGGGCAGATGCCTATAGAAGAGAGGGGGGGAGCGTAGCAGGGGAGAGAGGAGGGGAGGCGCATGCGCAGTGAGGGTGTGGTTGCCGCGGGGAGGGATGCCTAGAGGAGGGAGAGAGGACGTTTTTTATTTTTATTATTTTTGAAAGGGTTTGCGCATGCGCAGTAAGGGTGGTCACGCCGCACACCACCACCACCGGATTAAGCTTCGCCATAAGATGCTTCACATCTAACACCTGCCGGCGCGCACACCTCCTCAACCTATCCTCCTCCTCCTCCTCCTCCTCCGCGCACAACGCCACACAACGCCAACGCCTCACAACGCCAACGCCGCACAACGCCGGATGCCTGACATAGCCCGACTATGAAATGCATTCGCATTTAAAAGTTTCGTCTTGTACCCGCCGACTGCTGTCTTCGTCAACGTCACGACCCCGTGACAATACGCATAGCATTTGCTGCTGACCACCTTTCTAGCGTGTCCATTGTTTTGTTACAACTTCTTATGAGCTCGGTAATATCATGCCCTGAAAAGATTATACGGCTGTCATCGGCATAAATAATATTTTTAGTCTCGTTGAATATTTCGTGGTCAGAACCATTTGAATCGACAGTTATAGCGGAGAGAAGCGCACGAGTGTAGTGAAGCCCCACAAAGTGTTCAATGCATTCACTGTAGCAGCAGGCGAGAATCCTAAGGCTTTAGAAGGCTTCCGAGAACTGTATCACATAGTTTAGCTGTCGTGTTTGACACGCACGTTGCTTGGATTGGCTTACTGCAAAAAATTGGCCGCGTATCTGCGTGCTTCGCTGCAAATGTCGTCCAAAGACGATAGTCTTGTGCCGGCCGTGCTCCTATGTTTTGCCTTGCCTCAGACAGCGCCTACTCTACGTTGAATTAGCCGCATCTGGCTGGCATTGATAAAATAGAGGCGGCGCTGCGCGAGATATGGACGCCATCGAAAAACATGAGCTTGTGCTGACCCAAGGGCACGGTGTAAGATACACCATGCCCAAGGGCCACTGCCAGCGGCTGGACTTTATCGTCGGCAAAGCGCTTTTTCGTGCAAAGCGTCTCAATTAATGCACAGCTTCGCATTTTCAGCACAGCCTAAAATACACTAGGGTCTTTAGAATTACGTATCTGTGTATTTTATATTGAAAGAACACACGACGTGACACTTACATATTAATGTTGGGCCTCAGGTATGCGTAGTATTTGCTTTTTGATCGAATATGTTCCCAAGTATGAAAGCAAATACCAGTTCAAGATGGCCTGGGCGTTCAGAAATTAGTCAAACTTTCGCCCTGTAGCTAGCTGAATCGGGTCACGGACAGACAAACAGAAAGACAGACAGACCAAAATTTTTGCGTTTAAGTATCCCAAGAAAGACTATCGTCTTTAAAAAATGGGGTACGTTTTCACTAAAGCATGTTTTCGGTGCTACAAAAAGCCCTCTCGCTGTTTCACGAAGCATTGCGAAAGCTTGTCATGCGAAACTGCTTGCGATAAACTTGCCGCTATGAACGGGATTTTTTCACGTTTCTAGACCACACTGATGCAATCATAGTGTGCAGTGATAGCATAGCGATACAGCGATAGTATTGCGTTGGTGGTATTGCGCTACTAAGCTCATGGATTCGGGTTCGATTCCCGGCCACTGTGGTCGCGTTTCAGTGGAGGCGATATACAGAAATGCTCTCTTGCTTATATTCAGATGCAAGTAACACCAGTGAAAATTCTGCCATGCCTTAGACTACAAATATCCGTGATCACATTGTTGATAAACCAGTTATGCTGTATCTGTGGTAACTTGCGACGCGATTGCAGTCCCTGCGGCGCGATTATAAGGCTGATCGTATGAGTTTGGAATAACTAATTAATAATAACTGATGAGATTTAGCGTCCCAAGACCCCGATATGATTATGAGAGACGCCGTAGTGGATGGTCCTGGAAATTTTGATCTCCTGAGGTTCCTTAACGTGCGCCTAAATCTGCCTCGAGAATTTTCGCCTCCATGGAAAATGTGGCCGCCGCGGCTGGGATTCAATCCAGCGGCTTGCGGGTCAGCAGTCGAGCACCATAACCACTAGGCCACCATGGCGGATCCTGGAATAGCCTTGTGGACTATTGAATAATTGAAACAAAGTATGGTATAACTCGACCAAATATCAGTTGATGTTAAGGACTGCGGTTGCTACTGAAAATAAAAAACGACTGTTTAGCATCCGCACTAGAAAAATCTATGTTCACTTGCATATGTATTCTAAAAAAAGCGACAGATGGCACTACTACAATACTGATAGCCCTGATTTTAATTGATATCCCAAAATAAGCTGAGAGGCTTTTCTCACTCCACAATAAATCTAAGAGCGTTGTCTTCTCTCCCGTTTTCATGCTTAATTTTCGCGCTGGGTTTGCCGCGCGAAAAATGAACCACCTCTACCAAGGCTATCGGCAGGTTAAGCTTTCGTTTATCACCCGTAACATGTTGCTTGTTGCAAGTGTTTGGCACCAAAGTGAAGACGACTAGTAATACCGAACTCGGTGGAATTTCTATTTTCAGCGTTTCAGTTTAATGCTGACCACCCATCATATATACCTGGCAGGGTGCACATCTGCAAGAAGACAATCCTACCCGTATGCATTGCTTCCTGCGGGTGATAACGTCTTTGAAAGACACTACGTAAGTACTTTCAGGTTGGGTCAGTCCGTTATTTTTCGTGCTCTTGCGTCACAAAGTTGCGGGTCTGCGACTGTTTTAGAGCTCACTGAGCAGTGCCATGAGGGCTTAACGTGATGGGAGTCAAAGCATGATTGGGAGAGGCTCTTGTTCGCAAAATTTTACAGGAAATGCCACACCCATGCTCGGGCTTGGACTCCACCATGCGGCTTCGTTGTGAGGTTTGCAGGAAAAGCTGCGTCCAGTATTGTACGTGGTAGGCAGTTAATCTAAAAATATTCAGGGCCTGTATGTTGCGGGGAAGCCTATATTCGACATTTAAAATTTTGATGTTCGGGCAATATATGGGCTCTGTACATGGATAGATTTGGCTAGTAAGACTGTGTACACCATTCGCTGGTAATGCAATGTGCTCCAACTAAATAATGTTTTAGATTACTGGCATTAGGGTTGTAGCGTATCATCATCACCCTTCATCATCATCATCATTACTAGCCACCGCGCCGCGCCTCTCGCGCAGCTCATGCGATAGCTCGAGGCGCGAGGCAGACAGAACGAGTTCTCGTGCCTGGCGGTTCGGACGCTGGCAGCCATCGCCGCTCCGCTTGGTATTTCCGAATAAAGTGGCGAGACTTCGGCACGGCCACGTCGGCCGCCTTCACGACGTCGTCTCACGTCTCCATCTCTCGCTACAGTGGTGACCCGGAGGACGCGCCCTTCGACGATCGGCCGCTGCCATGCTTCCGCGACTCTGCCCGCCAGTGCCACCGTTCCACCCGGCATATCCCCGAGCATGGCTCATGCAGCTCGACGCCGTCCTAGCGCTGAATGGCGTTACGGCACAGCCGACGATGCACGCCATTCTGCTCAATGCGCTCCCGGTTGAGCTACGTCATCTTGCTGCCGCGTCGAGCTCCAGCCCGCAGCCATACGACGACCTCTGCGCTGCGGTGCTCGCGTGCTACGGCCACACCTACCGCCCGCTTCCGGGGACCCGCGACTTCCAGGTTTCCCCGGCCGTGCAGCGACCGGTACCGAACGGCCCGCAGCCCTCACTTGAACAAGACCTAACTCCCCCGGCTACGTCTCCTTCAACCTCTCGTCCGGCCACCGGCGCAGCGATTCCCGCACCCGGCGAGCGGCCCGATGAGGTTCCGGACATTTCTGCTGCCAGCGACCACTCGGCCACGAGGTGCGTTTTCTCGACGCCCTCGGCTGAAGGTCCATCACGCATGCCTGCCACCTGCCCGTCTTCCCCAACCTCGACGGCCCGTGACAACTCGACGCTGGCAGACTCTACGCTGGCTACCTCGCCGCACGCCATGGAGTCTGCCACGGCCGCAGACACCGCCCCGCCCGCTATTCGACCACCAACCGCGGAGGCGTCGCCGTCGACGTTGTCCCTAATACCTGACTTGTCAACAGCTTCGACGTTATGCGCGTCTTGCCACCTGCGACCAGCATCGTCCTCGAAGGGTACCGCAGCAGAGGTTCCGGCCCCTCACGAGCTACGGCCGACCATGCGTGATGCTGCGACGATGACTGAAAACCCCGAGGACCGCCCGCCTGGCTCGACGCAGGGAGAGCAGACCGAGTCCGCCCCACCGGACACGCAGGCTGACAACCTGCCTGCCGCCCCGCACACGCGCTCTCCTGCATCACCGAAACGACGTGGCCAGCACCATCGCCACACCACCTGTGTCGCCCGCCCACCCCGGTGTCGTTCCCACCATCCAGTGCAGCTCACGCTGCGCAATCGTAGGAACCGCTCCCATATGCATCCGGCGCACGTTAAACATACTCCGCGGCGCTTGGGTTTAGGACGACGAAGACTTCAACGTTCATTTGACTCTACCGTCCTTGAGGTGCCCCGCCTTCATGCCATTGCCTGCTCGACTCACCTGCACAGAAGTGCGCATAACGGTCATCTTCGTCGATTGGCCTCATGCCGTGCCCAGCAGGTTTTCTTCGTCCAGCTACGACACCTAGGTCCTCGACATCAACAGCTCCTTCCAACAGCTTGCCTTCGCCACGACCCTCGTCCGCAGCGCCACTCCCAGAGCCGCCCGCCAGAGTCCTACTGGTTACCGATAGTCCCTTAACGTTGACGACCTGGACTGCCCGTGGACCCTTTCGTTTCGCGACCTTAACACTTGTATATACGCTCTCATCATTTTCATTTCGGGTTCACTTCTGCGGGGGGGGAGTATTCTGTAGCGTATCATCATCACCCTTCATCATCATCATCATTACTAGCCACCGCGCCGCGCCTCTCGCGCAGCTCATGCGATAGCTCGAGGCGTGAGGCAGACAGAACGAGTTCTCGTGCCTGGCGGTTCGGACGCTGGCAGCCATCGCCGCTCCGCTTGGTATTTCCGAATAAAGTGGCGAGACTTCGGCACGGCCACGTCGGCCGCCTTCACGACGTCGTCTCACGTCTCCATCTCTCGCTACAGGGTTTATGATTTTTTTCTTCTCCGTATTGCTCGATTAGGATTTTCTTCATATCTGCCCCGCCCCTTTTATCATAAAGTTGCTCCAAGGACCTAGGGAAAAGTTGTAATTTCAACAATGCTGCCAAATGGAGGCATGCCATAGGACATTCACTGACGCGGCTGTCTGTACCAGTATGCTGCATCCTGAAGTAAAATGAAGCCACAATCACCATGTAATGGGTTCAAATGACTATAAGCTTCACGTCAGAACGATTAAACTGGGGGTCATAGTGCCAGTAAACGTATTCATGGGCTTCGAAACTGTTATCGCGCAAGCTAAGATATCATCATCGCCTTCATTAACCTGCCTCTGCCTGCTGAAGCGCAAGCGTTTCTGCCATGTTTCTCCAACTGATCCGGCCTTGTGCCTGCTGCGGCCACCTTATCCTTGGAAACGTAATCGTATGTGCCCACTTGCCATGACGCGCTTGCTTTCTATTAGAATTCACTTTTTCAGTGCGCTCCACGCCATTCTTTTTCCTCTTCCTTCCCAACACGAGTGAGAAATGTACAACTACTCTGCTTGCGCAACGGGAACGACTAAACACCACGACGGGCGATACTGATAAGGCTTGGTGTTTCCTTCGCTCCACATTGTAGTGTAGATAGTGCGGAATTTCTCTCTCCATTAATAGGCACACAAATTCGCGCGTCCCCCGTACCGCGCCATATGCATGATGATTTTCACAGCGCGTGAAGTCAAGCCCTTGCACGCAATCTTCGCCACCGTGGCTCGACCCCTACGTGTACTACTCGGACGCCTGCCCCGCAGGCACAACTATGAGTGGATCCCGTATGTACACGGCAGTAGCAACCAATAGAGTGAAACTGGTAGCGACCGCGATAATACGCACCTCTTCGTGGCTACAGCGAAGACTGCTGCCGTCACCCTGGCCATCACTGATGCAGACAAACAAGCAACACATTCGAACATCTTCACGAACTCACAGGCTGCATGCCAGCTCTTGTATCCACGGCACCTTCCAGGTACGTAAAAGTTATCAAAATCCTGGCAGCAGTAAATGTATATTCAAGAACACCACGGCATCAACCGACGCCCTGCACACAGGAGTGTACCCGAGAACCACCGGGCCGGCCATTTTGCCCATGCTACTACTTTCCGAGTGACGGACGCTCCTCAAAACCTGTCGACATTCACTCACAACTACCAGCAAACAAAAATCAGGCTGACATCCTCGAAGCTCAAAGATGGACGACGCACGGTGGCACCACCTAACCCGAAGCTGGACAGATGGCAGTCTAGCAACTGCCACCGACTGGAAACAGACACATACCCAAACTGGCACAAGCTGTCTGAGATACACCTCACGGAATACCAAGGCTATTGCCCCTTTTTCGGAGGGACACCAGCTCTTACACACATTACGTACCAATATCCATGGTGTCCCGGTTAGGCGAACTCCTCGATAATAGAAACACAACACCGCATGATTGCCGTTGGTGGCTACTTTGCGCCAAACTGGCTACTTTTCGACCATTTCTGGCGACAAAAATATCAAGTTGGTTCTATGGCTACCTTTTGGCTACACTGAGCTCCGATTCTGGCGCATTTACTGGCCACCCTTCTTATTATTTCAGATAAAACATGAAGCAATTAAGCCTAGGAAGTAAGTGTTGCTTCCAAGCTTTTCTGTCATGTTGGCCTATGGGTGCGCATGTCCTTCACACGCGATCGGGCTAGTACTCATCAAGGCACTCAACGTGTAGCGCGACTGCGATGACGGAGTGAGACACACATGTGAGCAAACGCTGTTACGTTTGGCCTTGGAGTTCTTCGAACCAGACGCCATTGTGCGTGAACCTGCCTGCCAGACTGCTTTCTACCCCAGTATCGGCGCTTAGCCGCGGAGGCACGGAGCCCCGCATTGACCAGCACGTGTTGTGCACACTTGCCGGGTGGGCTAGGCAGCTCGCTGTGGTCGGGTTGTGAGGAACCAGACAGAGGGATCACGGACACACCTTTTCTGAGAGACTGGTGGCAGAGCGTGGGACGACGACGCTGTGGACGTTCTCATGGATCCAGCACCCCTTCCTGGAACGGGATGACACAGCGTGAGCGACGCCGCCTTGGTACCTGCGGGTGTCACGGTCAGCGGCCATCTTCTCCTCCGGGGTCATCCTCCTTTCCCCCCACGCTCCTTCGGACTTCACCCTCCTCGCCTTGCGTTACAGAATCGCGTCGGCGAGGCGTGGGCCGGACACAAGTTTATTGTGTGGTGCGCTTGCGCACCCCATTAGACACCTTGGCCATGCTCATCATCAACGAGCGGCCCAATTTCTGCCGTGCTTGAGGGCGGAACGCTCAGACGTCCAGACAGCTGATTCGCGGGAGCTGCTGTCACCGCCTCCCTGAGGACCCCAGTGTTGGCAGACCAGGGGCCATAAAAGCGGCAGACATTTTGTACAAAACAGTTCCTTCCTTGAGTTGAACTCGTTCACTCATCCTTACATCATGTAAATAAACCTACGTTCCTTCTTGTAAGAACGCGTCCTCCTCACTGGAAAACATCGGCTATGTGGACGACGGCGGGGGCCAGCTACCGTAACGAGACCCGCCGGACACCATTCCTTACAACTGGTTGGCAGCGGTGAGATGAGCCTTGCGACATGGTGCTGTGTTGTGGTGAGTACTTGGTCTTTGCTATGACTTTCCAGGCTTCATTTTGTGAGTGTGAGTCGAGTATGAGCTGGATTGTTGAATTGTGAGTTAGGTAGATCACCTAGTTATGCGTAACAAGTGAGTGAAAGGGATCACCTAAATATGTGTGAGATGCAGGACCAAAGTAAACCAGCAATCATGGAGTTGAGGTCAATGCTGAAAGATGAACTTTTGGTTGTGTGTAAGCATCTAGGCATTGAAATAGACGAAAAAATGGCAAGGGCGCATATGTGGAAGCTGATTATTAAGGAATCCAGTGAGGAGGAAATTGAGTACGCGTTAGAGTCGTTCAAGTTAGAGGAATTGAGGAAAGAAAGAGAAAAAAAGGAAAGAGATGAACGCGAGAGACAAAGAGAAGAAAAGGAAAGAGAGGAACGAGAGAGAGAAAGAGAAAGGCGTGAGAAAGAAAGAGAAGCAAATGAGAGAAAAGTACGCGAAGAGAGAGAAACAGAATTGCAATGTTGGAGGTGGTCTCAAATAAATTCTAGGATCCATCGTTTCAGAGAGGGCGATAATATAGAGCTTTTTCTCACGGCTTACGAGAAGGTTTGCACAGAACTAGAGCTTGGCCAAGACTATTGGTCTATTGCTTTACTCAGCGTTCTTCCGTGCGACTTGATGGGTAGAATACAGTACCTTCCCAAGGAGAAGTTCAATAACTACGAAGTAGCTAAGACAGCTTTATTGCTGTGCTTCGGAATCAGAGTTAAGAGGAAGCAAAACGAGTACGACAGGCTCACGTACCCTTCTGCGGAGGAAAACGCGCGACAAGGCTCTGGTGTTGAAACCAAGCCTCAGAAAGGTACGCGCACCTCCGATTGCGCGAAGGCAGAGAGTGACCGTAAAAGCGAAAAAGAGAAACGTGAGCGAGAAAGAGAAGAACGCGAGCGAGAAATAGAGAAACGCGAGCGAGAAATAGAGAAACGCGAGCGAGAAAGGGAGAAACGCGAGCGAGAAAGAGAAGAGCGCGAGCGAGCCCTAGACCAAGAGATTGAAATGCTCGAACGTAAAGTTGAGGCAATGCGGCGCAAGATTCAGCCATCTAAAAGTGTAGCGCACGAGAAGTGCGAAGTGGCGAGTTCGGCGCATCTTAAGGTCACTGAGAAAACCGCCTTTTGTGAGGTACCACAAAGCGATGGTACAAATCTCTACGAGTGCGCCATGCGCACAGATCCTTCTGCGGAGGAAGAACAGAGGCAGGTCGCGGAGAGCGAAATCGCGCCTGAGACAAGTTCGTGTTTCTCCGATTGTGCGAGGGAAGAGGAGGTAGAGAACGAGACCGTGGCTGGTCCAGAAGCGGAAAGGATTCCGGAAGACGTTCCGTGTGGGACCGAGGCTAGTTCCAGCCGCCCTAATAGGGTCATCGAGGAGCTGGGGACTGTCCTGGCACCCCAACACGAGAATGACCTTCCGGGAGTTGAGAATGACAGGGCGGGTCCTAGACTTGGCGAGGACGCAAAGTGTCGGGATTTCAGCTCTATTATTAAGAAGGGCCCAGCTTTGGATTCTATCCAGGTTAGCGAAGGTGAATGGGCCGGACAGGGCGACAGAGCTGAGAAATCGAAGGGCCAGAATGGTAGAGAAGGTGGCGCACAGACACCCTTGAGCTGTGAAACTGCCGATGACGCGACCCGAAGCGAAGTTCCGAGCAGTAAGAAAAAGATCGGTCGAAAACGTCGACGAAAAAGAAAGAAGCCAGCATGTGCGGCACAGCAAAGGCCCAAGACAGGTAGCACACCGCGGCGCGAGAAGAAGCGTGGGTCATCGGCCAGTACAGCGAAACGTCCTTTGAGGCGTAGAGTAAGGCGTAAGCGGCGAAAGGCGCGAAGTAGGGGACGACGACGCTCACCCCCGCGACGGATTGCGCGGTTGAGATATGGAACTTTGCGTAGACAAGAGTGTCGGAGTGGTCCTAGAAGAAAGGCCACAGTAGCAAAGCACCGCGCGGGAGCAGGCACAAAGATGGCACGGCCATTCTTTCCCCCGCTTTCCTGGGGTGCCCTCCGCTACCTCCGTCAAACTGACAGGAACCGGCCGAAATCCCGAATGAAGCGGGACGGCGTAGTTCAGCTGGTAGCATGTGCATGTTGTGGTCCCGGGTGTTGTCAAAATTCGGCAAGACCGCGACCGCCGCGTGTGCGATTGAAGTGTGAGAGAGCTGTAAGCTTTTGGGGAATGAGAGACAGGAATTTCTTGAAAGAATTTTGTTTGTTTATTTTTTGTTTTCAAGTAATGTTGCTTTGTTATCTCCACGACGAGTTAGTTCAGCTAAGCAGTTTTTCACTTTTGATTTTTGAAGCGTTGTACGAGTTGTGTTTTTTATTAAGCCGTTAAGAATTGCGAGGAAGCAGTAGTCGCATCAGAGCGAGCTGTCGGCGTATAGAGTTTTCTTTGAAATAAGAGCACGTCAGTCGCGAGTGAAGGTTTGTACTACCGCCAATGTTGAAAGAGTAGTAGGGTTTCTCGAGCGGTACCGAAGTTTAGTTGTTTTTGTACCTTTCATGTTTGGCGCAAAGTAGTTCACCGTCTTACGGGAGTAAATAAGCATTGTTACGGAAGGTTTTACTGCAAGACCAAAGGAGTTTTCGAAATGCTCATGTTTGAGAGGCCTTTGCACGGTTTTTGGCACGAAACCAACGCCGATATTGTCAGGTGCTCCTCATATGTATGGCATCATGTGTTATTTTCATTGCGGGATGTTCTTCCTGAACATTTAGGTTCAGACACGTGTTTAGATGACCTTAGATTCGAGGGATATGGTGTACGGTTAGTGGTGAGTTAATGTTTCAGCGCTCTATGAATACGAGTAGCGTAGAGCTAAGGTGCACAGCAGTGCCCAGTGCGTTCCTCATTAGAAGGTCTTACATGAGGTGGTTACATTGACCACACGGGTCTGTTAGTACGCTATGTTAATTCCCTTTACGTTGTTATTTTCAGTGAGTGTTTATGGATCGTGTGATCCGCTGATCTTAGCATTAGCGCTTTACCGAACGTTGAGGTTGGGGATACGTTCCAGGGAGTTATAAGACGCAGTTCGATCGGTTATGAGCGAGTTTGCGTTTTGCGTCAGGCTATCCCACAAGTAGGTAATAGCTGCTACGTTTTGAGTTTATTTTGAGAACGTAAAGAATGCGCACAGATATCTTGTGTAGATTTCAGGCAGCATTCATGTGAGAGTCGTGTAGTTGTTTTTCATGAAGTTAGCCTAAGATGTGAGCTTCGACATAGTAGTGCGGATGGTAGGAGCAGTCTAGTTTTGAAAGAGGCTGTTTTTAGGGATCTGGGGCCAAATCATATTTGCCTTTGTGTGCTTTCTTAGACGGCCAATATGATCCATCCTGTAAGCATCTCCTCATCCATGATTGTTGTAGCTTTGGCGGCACGAAATTCCGTCAGAATTTTAGAGTAGCGGGTTTTTCATTTGTTTATGTTTTTTGAGAAGCCTGGAGAGGTTTGAGCGAGTCCAATGTACTTGATCGCAGTGTGGCATTGTGTTGTGTGGTTTGCTTTGCCGTTGTCGATCATTGTGACGTGGTTTGGGAGTTTGTTGCGAGTTCGCAGCTGGAGGTTCCACGTCAGGCCACCGTCCTCGTCACCAGCCATTCTCTTCGTGCCCAGCGGTTGTGAGCGCTGGCCAGCCGAGATTTTCCGGGCGGCGGAGGAGCTGTTACGTTTGGCCTTGGAGTTCTTCGAACCAGACGCCATTGTGCGTGAACCTGCCTGCCAGACTGCTTTCTACCCCAGTATCGGCGCTTAGCCGCGGAGGCACGGAGCCCCGCATTGACCAGCACGTGTTGTGCACACTTGCCGGGTGGGCTAGGCAGCTCGCTGTGGTCGGGTTGTGAGGAACCAGACAGAGGGATCACGGACACACCTTTTCTGAGAGACTGGTGGCAGAGCGTGGGACGACGACGCTGTGGACGTTCTCATGGATCCAGCACCCCTTCCTGGAACGGGATGACACAGCGTGAGCGACGCCGCCTTGGTACCTGCGGGTGTCACGGTCAGCGGCCATCTTCTCCTCCGGGGTCATCCTCCTTTCCCCCCACGCTCCTTCGGACTTCACCCTCCTCGCCTTGCGTTACAGAATCGCGTCGGCGAGGCGTGGGCCGCACACAAGTTTATTGTGTGGTGCGCTTGCGCACCCCATTAGACACCTTGGCCATGCTCATCATCAACGAGCGGCCCAATTTCTGCCGTGCTTGAGGGCGGAACGCTCAGACGTCCAGACAGCTGATTCGCGGGAGCTGCTGTCACCGCCTCCTGAGGACCCCAGTGTTGGCAGACCAGGGGCCATAAAAGCGGCAGACATTTTGTACAAAACAGTTCCTTCCTTGAGTTGAACTCGTTCACTCATCCTTACATCATGTAAATAAACCTACGTTCCTTCTTGTAAGAACGCGTCCTCCTCACTGGAAAACATCGGCTATGTGGACGACGGCGGGGGCCAGCTACCGTAACGAGACCCGCCGGACACCATTCCTTACAACGCCTGGCTATAGCACACTGTTCACGCCAGATTCCAATACTGAAGCACAGCGCGTAACAGAGATACCCACAACAAAACGAAGAAAGACTATTCATCGCTGATCGGATTTCATTACTTGAAGCTGAACTGGTATTCCGATGAACTTTTACCAATTTCGGTCTACGGCTTCAAGCAAAAACAGCTTCAACCTTTATGTTAATACGGAGTTGTTGGCCCGAAGTTCCTTCGAAAACAACTCTATCTATCGTAAACAAACTCTGTGCCGGCGCATTGGAATTATAATGATTTATTAATTTCAACTTACCTGTGGTTTAGTCATCAAGAAAGTGGGATAAATATTGTGTTCGCCAGTATTCGTTTTTTGCGCATTCAAAACAATATTGTTTATTGGAGAATATTGTTAACCATGCTCATATTATCGCTTTTTTTCTATTCGCTACAGATGTAGCGTACAATTCAATGACTTATCTACTTGAGATACTTTGGCTACTATGGCTACATTTAGCTTGAGTTTTGGCTCCTTTTCAAATAACGGAAACCCTGAATTATGGCATTGCTCATGGGAGGCGTGACTCTCCGAAGAGGTCCTGGCAAGGTAACTGTCAACCTTGGACCAGGCCCGGCAAGCCATTCTAGCCAGGGGGAGCCGTGTACGATGAGCCGCACCCACCTGTCTGAAGAACTGTTCATAAAAGAAACGCTTATTCTATCTCTGATTGCTCTAGTTTCATGGTTCAGATCTCGGTTGTTATCCTCCATAAGCAGACGTATTTCCTCACCGCTTCTAGTGCGTCTTTTGGCTACCTACCGCAAATTGCTTTTCTCTCCCGAAAGTGCAGACCACTACTTTCATTTTCTTCATAATAATTTTAGGCCCATGACTCTACTTTGCCTATCCAGTTCAGTAATCATACTTTGTAATTCGTCCCATGAGTTACTCAGCAAGGCCTCTTAATGAAAACGAGCAGATATTGTGAGTGCATGCTATATTGCAAGTAAGTGCATGCTATATAGCATGAACTATAAGTACATGCTATATTGCAACTGGATTGCTCGCCTCGATTAAGAATATTAAAGACTTGGGACAGCACTCAGTGAGCTCGTTTGTTCGTCCCATTTTTAGCTCTTTTATCACTTAAAGGGGCCCTGCAACACTTTTTGAGCATGCTCAGAAAACGCTGCCTATCGGTAGTCCAGGCTCTCGAGAACACGCGAGCCAAATATTATAGCTCAGCACGCGGCGTGGAATTCATAATAAATTCTCAAAGTCAGCCAGAACTTGCTTTCTCTTCTCTCAAAAATCACTCGTCAGTGTCGTCACCGACGGGAGTATCACTCGCATCAACCATTGGCTGATTTGAGCATGGCGCGCTCGGTAGTTACAGAGGCCGCCGCGGGAGGCCGCGACTTGTCCACGCGTGCGCGCGCGATCGCAATGAAAATTGGCGTATTCGAAGAAAAAAAAAAGAGAAAAAGCGCTCAAGATCACGAGGCGCGCGTGACGTATTTTCTTTCCCCGTGCCATCCCTCCCTGCTTAGCTTCCAGCGCTTTCGACGGGACGAGAAAAGAGAGAATGCAATTGCAGCGTGCGAGAAATATTTGTAACTCCACTCGTACTGGACGGATTTCAAAAATTTTTGCGGCAGTGAATTCGTGAGGCAATCAGCTCATTTAGTGAATCCATTCCATGGGTACTTAAAAAAGTGTTGCAGGGCCCCTTTAAGTCATTTTCTCCTAAACCTGCTCTTCCACAGTTCCACACGTAGAGATAAATGTCCCATGAACAAGTGGTAGCGCTATTGAAGCACTAAAGATTTTATAGTTAGCTAAGTTAAGAGTTGGTGAGGTATGCATAATTTAGTTGCAAATACGCCCTGTGGTCATTATAGAGAATAAATCCATTATGAACATTCAGCTAGAATCTTATACTAGCAGATTAGCGGATGGATTACAAAAAGTAAAAAAGAGCACAAAAAGAGCCTCTCCAC
>JALIZH010024683.1:0-16092 GCA_030522465.1 Rhipicephalus appendiculatus | reverse complement strand
CGCATGATACCTTAAAGAAGTACTGACACAAAATTTTTCACTCATCGTTTTCTTGTGTCAAATGATAGCCCATGCCCTCAAGAGCCCTAGGAAATGTATCGGCAAGCGTGAGTGCGCCCTTAAAAATTAATTACAGCATGTTTTTAAAAGCTAGTTTCAGTTCATACTGCACCCCTGACGTCACGACGTTGTACAGGCAGCGCCACCAGGCGGTAGTATGTGAATGCGCACGCTTTCGTGACGTATCCTCGTGCGCGCGTAGCTCCATCGTCTGCTGCGCGCCGCACATGTGGCAACTGTCGCGCCATCAACGATTGACGAATATTTGTCAACAGACACTGACGACAGCAACGACTTCGGCAGAGAGGAAGATGCCGAGCTTGCCGACCCCGCGAATCATTTCGCATTCGACCCGCTTGCAAGTACGTCAGAAGACGAGTCGTCTGACAGCGATAGCGCCATGCAGACGGCTTGCGCATCGAAGGGAATGTCGAATGGTAAGAATTCACTGTCTTTTGCTTGATTTTGCGCGGGCATCATCCGGATGTTCTACGGAAGTCAATAGCGTTCGTGTGGATTTCGTAATGCTATTACTTGCTTGAAATTATTGGTACTCGGGGCAGATTTGACACCGCATGTATGCTTTGTCCTGCCGCTTTCCTAGGCAGCCGCACTGCGCACGCAGTGTGCCAACCTCTTGCTGGTCGTAACGCCTGAACGTTATATCGATAACCATAGGCGTGCGCTTCAAGGGGGGGGGTGAGAAGGTTCGACGCAGCGCCCCTCCCCCCTCCCTATATTAGGGTCAATGTACGGGGTGACTTTGCGCCCCCCCTCTTAGGTGACTAGGGGCGCGGCCGCCCCCTCTGCCCCCCCGCCCGTGCGCACGCCTATGTCGATAACGTAATCTGCGTAGGTGCCTCTATGGGAGTTGCCACCCGATGGACACAGACGTAGTCAGTGTGCTGTAGGGAAATCGACAAAGTCGCGCTCTAGATGAGGCAGCCTGTGTCACCGCGCACCCGATGTTTCAGCGTGGGTGCCAAGACATTCACGCTCTCGAGATAGCGTACTACCCTTGATGGGATATCGACCAGGCGTCATTGAGGCACCGGGAATCCCACAGGTATTCGGTTGATCTAAGTTAGCTGTTGCTGTTGAAGCTGATGTAGGCCGAATCGCAATTGTCCCTGGCATGCAAAGTGCATGCCTTCGGTATACATCCTCCAAAAGTGTGGTGGTCGCAAGTACGACGCGTCATCCACGCACTCAAAACGTGCATAGGGCGCATGCTACTTGCTAATATTGCAATGTCCATTTCCATATCGCGTGTCCAACTAAATAAAGGGAAATGAAAAAATACATGTATAAGTGGCATTGGACACGTCCGGTCGTCAAGCAGCGCAAATTATGCACGAACTCGAAATCACAATATGTGAAATAAAATCTGCAAGCTTAGAATAGCTGCTGCTTACATTGTTAGATAGTTCTTCACAAGTCAAATTACTTGATCTCGCCTTTCACGTTCTTTGTGATTGACTTATGTACTTCATTGTTCTTTTTTTTCCTCTATAAGTCATAGTTCTCGGTAGTGCCTTTGGCCCATTGGGTTGATTAAGTAAACGATAAATAAAATGAAGTGTTTCTGCATATCTGTACTTGCTAAAAAGGAATCTGCATGCTACATAACAACGACGTTTTATTTCGTAATTTTGTCTGCTCGAAAGAGCCCCTTGTCAGTAGATCGTTCTGGAATATGACTCTGTGCACAGATTTGATTCAGTTGCAGGATATGTCTACCTTTACTCTTGCCACTGCATTTTTTATATCGTATTGCATTCATATTTCAGGCGATATCGTCCCCTTTGTAGGATGGGTCTGGCTTCGCCTCGGCAAACGAAAGCGAGTGGTCCTGCCCAGCTGCGTCGTCTCTGCAGCGCGTCAAAATTTCCCTTCACAAGACTACTGCGGCTTTAAGTATCCAGAATTATAATATACGAACATCATGGAGATGCAGTTCAATAAAAGAAAACATGTTCAACTTCATTTATTTCTTTAGGCATAACAGCCTGTGTCACTGACCTTTCTTCTGGTCGTATACAAAACAGATGCTATATGACCAGCACAACAGAAGGAAGTCAACACTGAGGCCAACGCACATGAAATTCAAGAAAGAGGCTGTAGTTGCTAAAGTATGAATAACAAAACAGAAAGAGCTGCCAAGTCTGCACACATGGCAGTAAATACGTTCTCCAGATTTCTGAGTCTTGACCTCATGGACTAGGTAAGAAGGGAACAGGAACCTGAAAGACGGCATTAGCCTGACAATGATGAACTTGTACATTACCAGCATTGCATGTTCACCATGTCTCAACCCAACAACTGAAGTACACGGTGTAGCTATGCACGAAAACAACACTGATTTCGATAACACGTGTGAAAGTAATGAGGCAAAGGCATAGGTCGGCAAAATTTCTGGAGCTCACTCAGACTCGCCTGTGAAATATGATAAAACGGAAGCTTGGGCTAGTTGGTGATTTGGAATCAACATGTTTGCACAGCGTGAGAAAGCAGGGATATGAAGCACCAGCAGGGATGTGAAGCACCAGCAAACTGTGCAGCCAGTGACACTAAGCGTGTCGCGGTGCTCTCCTATCTACATAAGATTTCACACAATTTGAAAAAGACAGGGGATAAGGTTGACGTCATGGTTGTTTTTTCTGACCGGAAAAGCTTTCAGTGCTCTGTAAATGTGTGAATGCTCAATCCGCACAAAAGAGCGGCTGTACAACCAAACATAGGAGGCAATTCGTAGCATGTGCTGTGGCTGTTGTTTACTTGATCCCATTGTCTTGTGACAAAAAGTATGTTGGACAAACGGGCAGGTGCTTGAACGAGCATTTAAAGGAGCATCACTATCACGTAAACACAGCTGTTCAAGGCCATCTGGGTATTCACTGTAGAGATATTGGTTGTAAACCGGAATTTGAAAAGTGCACCGTTGTCGCAAAACATCGTCAGCAGCTAACACGCAAAATCATCGAGGCTAATCAAATGCAACTGCTGGGTAACCTCTGTGTTAGCATGCCTTCTGTCGCGCTCACTAAAAAAGAAATCGAGTATCTGGCTGTGACGTAATAGGTTGTGAGTTTGTGCTGAGGTGTGCTGTTGCTCTCACTTAACAAGATATAGAGTATCTAGCTGTAACGCAATAGGTTGTGCGCCTGTGATGAGGTGTGCTGCTTGCTATCATATGTATATATTTCCAGCGTTTTCGCTAATAAAATTTAGTTGAAGTCAGCGCCCCCGTTGTGTCCTCCCTACGTCCTCGTCTTGCGCTGTGCAAACATGTTGATTCCTATGAAATATGTTTTGCTCTTAGGGCTCACTCGAACTCAGACTCACCAAAATTTTCCTGAGCCGGACTCACACTCACGGAAGTTTTTTTCAATTGGACTCGCTCAAATTCAAACTCACCAAAACATTACTGACCTGGACTCACTCAGACTTACGTCTCGATCTGAGTCTGAGTGAGCCCGAGTGAGTCAACTCATCAGTCCATTAGCCTAGAATTTGTTTTTTTTGACCATGGTGTCAATGCTCTTTAACACCAATATCTCACAAAATCGGTGCTTTTCTTGGTGCCTTTTGATAAAGAACCTTCGAATACGAGTTATGAGTGCTCGCAAACAAGTAAGGTGATTTTTCTTGAAATATATGACAACGTAAGATATATTTATCAAGAACTTCCCTGGAACAGTTGGCGGGGGGGGGATGGGAGGTTCAGGCACCTCCCTACGTAATTCTTGCCTCTGATCAATAAATATTGAAATGGTGTGTGAACGACACTGCTTTATAATACGTGCGAGTAGAGGTGAGTATAAGCGTGAATCCAGGTAAGGCTGATAGTAATGCTGGAGATGAGTAGGTAGGACCGTAGGTCGGCAAAAAAGAAAAGTGGAACTCACTCAGACTCAAGAAATATGTCTTGCGCTTCGGACTCACTCAGACTCAGACTCACCAAAATTTTCCTGAGCCGAACTTACACTCACAAAAATTTGCTTCAACCCGACTCATTCCGACTCAAACTCACCAAAATATTACTCACCCAGACTCAGACTCATGGCACGGTCTGAGTTTGAGTGAGTTTGCCGACCTATGGGCAAAGGCAATTGTTGGTAACATGACAATAACATAACAGAAAGAGCTGCTAAGTCTGCACACATGGCAGTAAATACGTTCTCCAAATTTCTTAATCTTGACCTCATGGACTAGGTAAGAAGTAAACAGGAACCTGAAAGATGGCATTAGCCTGACATATGCTTAGCTACACAATAATGAACTCGTACATTACCAGAATTGCATGTTCACCATGTCTCAACAACTCAAGCACATGGCATAGCTATGCACAAAAACAACACTGATTTCGATAAGACGTGTGAAAGTAGTGAGGCAAAGGCCACGGTTGGTAACGTGACAATAACAAAACAGAAAAAGCTACTAAGTTTGCACACATGGCAGTAAATACGTCCTCCAAATTTGTGAAAGGTAGTCGTCTTAACCTCATGGACTAGGTCAGAATTAAGTGAACAGGAACCTGAAAGACGGCATTAGCCTGACATATGCTTAGCTACACAATGATGAACTCGTACATTACCAGAATTGCATGTTCAGCATGTCTCAACCCAACAACTGAAGTACACGGTGTACCTA
Source organism: Rhipicephalus appendiculatus (assembly GCA_030522465.1). Taxonomy (NCBI): domain Eukaryota; kingdom Metazoa; phylum Arthropoda; class Arachnida; order Ixodida; family Ixodidae; genus Rhipicephalus; species Rhipicephalus appendiculatus. The sequence goes on along the minus strand of JALIZH010024683.1, from coordinate 11,379 downwards.
TGCACGAAAACAACACTGATTTCGATAACGCGTGTGAAAGTAATGAGGCAAAGGCCACGGTCGGTAACGTGACAATAACAAAACAGAAAAATCGACTAAGTTTGCACACATGGCAGTAAATACATTCTGCAAATTTCTGAAAGGTAGTCGTCTTGACCTCATGGACTAGGTAAGAAGTAAACAAGAACCTGAAAGACGGCATTAGCCTGACATATGCTTAGCTGCACAATGATGAACTCGTACATTATCAGAATTGCATGTTCACCATGTCTAAACTCAATAACTGAAGTCATAGGTCGGCACTTTAAGGGAGTACTCACTCAAACTCACTCACCACAATTTTTTCAGCCTTCGCACTCACTCACGTTCACATTCATGTCCACTCACACTCATGAGTACTCACTCACGTTCACACTCACCTCCACTCACACTCATGAGTACTCACTCACGTTCACACTCACCTCCACTCACACTCATGAGTACTCACTCACGTTCACACTCACGTCCACTCACACTCATGAGTACTCACTCATACTCAACTCACCACGTTCAAATGAGTGTGAGTGTGAGTTGAGTGCACTCATGAGTGAGTGTGCCGAGCTCCATAGGTCGGCACTTTAAGGGAGTACTCACTCAAACTCACTCACCACAATTTTTTCAGCCTTCGCACTCACTCACGTTCACACTCACGTCCACTCACACTCATGAGTACTCACTCACGTTCACACTCACGACCACTCACACTCATCAGTTCTCACTCACGTTCACACTCACACGCATGAGTACTCACTCATACTCAACTCACCACTTCAAATGAGTGTGAGTGAGTGTGAGTTGAGTGCACTCATGAGTGAGTGTGCCGAGCTATGACTGAAGTACACGGCGTAGCTATGCACGAAAACAACACTGATTTCGATAACACGAGTAACCTCCACTGGAGCACGCAACTCGGGATAGCCTGCACACTTTAAGTTGCTGCCGCTGCAGACTCTTTTTCTATATCCTTGAAAGGCATCGTGATGCGCGGTTGCGGCAGTGGGGCACAACGTTGGGATTCTTCGTCGCAGATTCTTCGTCGATTCGCAGATTCGTCGGCGCAGATTCTTCGTCGACAATCCGAAGCCGGTCAGCAACTGCATGCTGCGCGTGTACGCGTCCGGAGTGAAGTGGAGCGAACAGAGTAAACTCCGCTTGGTTGGCGTCCAGTCTCCGCCTCGGCCGCGGCGCACGAAGTCGACTCACGCTTGTCGCAGCGCCCGATCGGACGGGAATCGATGGAACTTGCACCTATTGTCCCCCGTTTCACTGGAACAAGACTTCACAGGGCAAAATATCGGTGCCATGACGACAAATTCAAAGTCAGACGATTCCCTTGCCCTCTGATAAGCGTATATTTTGTATTCGCGTGCACGCACTCTATTCCAGACTCCGCTTACTCGCTTCACAAGTACACTGGATGACAGTGACCGCGCGACCGCACGGCTAGCGAGCAGATGGTGGTGGTAGTGGTTAGAAGAAGGAAGAGACGCTTATTTCTGCAGCCCTTGAGGGAGCACGGCGCAGCGTCACAGATGATCGAGAAGGCGACGGGTAGCGACGGGGCGACGCGCAAGCGGCCATTTTTGTGTTTTGGTGCTTGACGTCATCACAACTAGCCAGGCTGCTGCGTGAAGTCACCAGGATTAGTGCTGTAGCCTGATGTCAGGCTAGTGTTGATGTCAGTAGGGATGCCGCGAGAAAATTGACTTTAATATCAAAATAAAATATCTTATCAGCATTTGCTGAGCTTCATACTTGCTCAGAGCCATCTATGCATACAGGAGATTTGTATGGCAGAGCAAGCTCGCCTTCGAAAAAAGGTGTCAGTACTCCTTTAAGAAATATTCTACAAAGAAGGCGTAGTGCCTTGTATTGCCATTTTAGCCATTTCACCGCGAAGGAGTAACTATTGTTGACACGCAGGACGCTCTGGATTAAGATATATATAAGGGGCCTCCAACAAACCTCAACTAGCGGGCCGCAGTAACGAAATTTAGTTACAAAAGCGCTGGGAGTACATTGAAGATGGTGGATTCTGGAGTGAGGGGGGGGGGGGTGGGGCTGAGAGTTTGAATCAAAATGTCACCAAACGTCTCCTATTGAAAGAATAAAGTAATCCTTTCCCGCATGGGTCACTTTAGAAGGGTATTTGACGTCAGGTCTCGGAACACATATGGATGCTGATTTTAAGAATTACTAAAATCTGGATGCCGATTGTGAAATATGGAGTTTTCGTTTCACGGTGATGTTGCAACTTATCATGAGCGCACGGGGTGCCTCGCACAGACGCACAAAAGCACTTGAGACCAGTCCCCCTCTCTGTAGCTTGCCTGAACAATGAGCTATTATACGTAGTAAGCGAGAAAATAATGCGAATACTATTTAGCAAACTCGCAAGGCTATTCTGTCTGAAGGCGCGGGCCACTATTAAGGGCTCCGCGGGCCGCGTATTTTGTCCCGGCAATGCACTATGTTCTTAGAACGAAAGGCATCTACTAATTTAGGCTGCTACTGCACGCCGATCAGCAGGGGGGTACATCCCCCCCAGTGGATAAGTAAGGGCGGCGGGAGAGCACCCTTTATTCACTCCTTAACTGACCACTCTGACCTCAAAATTGCACTGATGTATTCAGTGTGGCCAGTGAGCTGACATTTTTGAGGTCAATCTTTGGAACACACCCAATTTTTTCCCTGTCCGAGAAGCGAATCCACATCGACCACGCTGATTAGGAGACTATTATGTACCAGTAATCCTGCGTTGTCAAGATTACTTCCTTGTAACGGTGATAGTGCTTCGAACAGCCCTCTTTTATGGAAAGCCTGATGACTGTCTTGTGCTATATATGTGGCGTTTTTTTTTTCTTAAAGAACCAAATCAGAAAAGCGCTAAATTTCACGGGAGCGTAAAGCGTGCCAAACTATATTTCTCTTTTGAACGAATTGTAATCAAAATGCGGCGATTCCTCATCGTAACATGAACTCAAAAAGTCATTTTTGAATTTTAAAAAATCTGCGAAATCCGTGATCTGCTTGGATCAAACTGAGTCAGATCCATTAAATGAATGCTGCTTCAACAAACACGGCCAAAGCAGCCAACGTGACCGGGTCTAATCTGTTTCAATTTGGGTTCTAGTAGCTTTCCTATATTACTTTCATTCGACAACCTTTGCGCTTCATATCATGGCCTTCTTTCACTCCGAGACGGTATATTTGAAATTGAAGACAACTGTAATAAAGATATTAGGCACCGCTTTATTCCTTGAAGAAGAAGCCATACGAAATGGCGTGAAATCAAATCAGCTAAGAAGAAGGCGAAGAGCTGAAACAGTTTTCAGGCTACAAACAAACAAAGAAATAAATAAATGAACGAACGAACAAACAAAGAAACAAACAAACAAACAGACAGGCAGACAGACAGACAGACAGACAGACAGACAAACAAACAAAAACAAAGAAACAAACAAACAAGCATTTTTCTGAAGGCCCTCAATATGCCAAGAACGACAAAACGCTGCCGGCAGTTCAGAATGGTATGCATTTTCCTTGGTAGGACCGCTCGCTCTACAAGTCTAGTTATCGTCGTTACACCAATTCAACAAAAGGCCGCACCGACGGAAGCATATGCATGGTGTTAATGTTGTCGCAAAATAATGCTTTATCGTTGATTTGCTGCTATTTAGACTTCTTTTACGAGCTAAGTCAAGCTGAAATGAAATGTTACAATCTCTAAAAGCCGAATACAAATTTTACTCTGGAATACTGACGATAGTAGGCTACATAAATTTTTGCCGCAATATAGATTTGAAGTATTTTGGTGAAATGAGCACACTGGCGGAAAAAAATGTTGGAGCTGGCCCGACCATATTGTCCATACCAAAAAACTGCGTTTTTTATCAGTTTCAGTTAAAGCGGACTTGGCTTTTTTTAGAAGAAAAGCGCCACATATGTATGATCTGGCTAGAATAGTTCCATTTCTACCGCGCTCTTATTTGGAGCTCAGTTAGCCCGGCGTTTTGCAATACTACTAATAATAATTTGTGGAGTTTGACGCGCCCAGAACCACAGTATGGCTATCAGGCACTTCGTAGTGGAGGACTACGAAAGTTACTAGCACTTGTGTTCCTTGAAAAGCACCTAAATCAAGGAGGCTCGTGCACTTACTATGACCTCAAGCATTTCGTCTCCATAAAAATGCCCCCCAAAATGGCCGGGATGGAACCCACATCATTCGCGTCAGCAGTCGAGCATCGTAACTACTGTACCACCGTGGTGGCTTGCGCCTGGAAAATTTTGTTTGCTTTGTATTTTATGGTCTTTTATAAATGCGAGTATCACGAGGTCAACAAAAATCTATATTTAATGTGTATTCCATAGAACCACCGCTGTCTATGTGAGCTACGTTGTCTCGTGACTCAGTAGCGTAATGTTTTGGGATAACTGGTGTTGAAAGGTCCTGCGTAAAAAAGTTAATATCTCATAAAGCACGTGAATTGATGTCTATGCAACTCTGGAAACGAAGAAGTATGATAGGGGCTCATTCGCAAAACATCGCGTCGTCTAAGTAGCATCAGGTAGCATCCTGTATTCCAAAGGAAATTTTACATTTCACTTCTGGTTCTAGTCACTCGTTTGCGGTCAGAGAAGCAGGTCATAATTTCGCTCACCGGCCAGTTCATCTCAGCAATACATGCACCACGCATTATTAAGGTTCGCAATCAGTGTGAACGCTTACTTAATTTTCATGCAAATAAATGCTATTAGTTGCACTTTCTAGTAAGAAAGGGTAGCAGTATATTTTTGGTGGGGCGTCAGGTGGAAAGAGAGAGAAAAGCAAATAAAAGGCAGGGAGGTTACCCTCCCTGCCTGGCGGGTACACAAACTTACGTAGTATTGCGTTACAATGTGCACTACCAGAAGGTAGTGCACTACCAGAACGTAAATTTGATCACTGTGTCTTTGACAAAGCTTATATATGTATGTAAGTCTGCTAGACGTAACGCTGCTCTTCGTTATTGTTTTCTTCAAAAGTAAGCTGTCAGATTTCGCGGGCGAGCTGATTATAACAGTGCGAAGTATAGCGGGTAAAAAAAATGTGCACACAGCATGAAAAATTGATTCGATCACCGTTTCCAACAGATTTTGATCAATTAGCTTCTCGAAACTAAGATAATTGTGACGTTTGTAGTGAATTCTGCTCGATCGATTACGTAGATGGACCTCCAAACACGAGCGGAAGGACAGGAGCATGCAAATTCACAGCAAAACATAGCCAGGTTTAAATTTAGTGTAATATTTTCTATTATAATTTATATCTTGAGTAATAAATCTGCGTTTTCTAAATGGCTTCTTCACATGACACAACTTAAATGATCTAGTTATTTAACGTAAATATACGAACTTTCCCACATGAAGCTTTCATATGGCAAAGTCGCAGTAAGATTTATTTACAGTAATCATGCAAAAATACATGACGATTGCGGTGCGTGATAGATACTGGTGGAACTATTGTTCAAGGATAACAGCTGGAGAGGAAAATTATGAGTGCCTTCTTCTCAGGAAACGTGATGCAGCAACGTCATGTCAGTAGAATTAAGCCCCGAAATATAAAGTTTCAGTTGTAGTAAAATGCCACTTAAACAACGGTCACTTTTGCGAATGGGTCCCAAAGAATGTACTGCGTTTCCGGAGTGGCATCGACTTTCGTTAGTTCACTTGGGTAGCACTATGTAAAAGACTTTTATTTGTTTCCTCCGCGATGGCAAACGGGCACGTTTCACACTACAGGCGCTGTGAACGATGAGAAGTGTAAAGGAAAACAAAAACTATGCATTTCATTAGATCACAGATTTAGCAGACGTTGTGCTGTAACAGCGCCGTCAAGAAACGAAGACAACATTTAAAATGCTGGAGAAGCAAATACGCGTCTCTGTCTCATATATATATATATATATATATATATATTGTCATGAACTAGACAGAGGAACAAGAGACAACGCCTGTTCAGTAGGCCGGCTGTTCTTATTCTCCTACTTCGTTCTCCTCGTCTTCCTTCTCCTCCCGGTCCCTTAGCACGTGCCCGCGCCGCTTCGGCGTTGTCATCCTTACACTCGGCCGCGACTGCGACGTAGCATGACTAGCTGCCGAAATTATCTCTGGCGGGCGGCTTTGGCTGCCTCGCATAGGACGGTCAGGACCACGCAGTGACTTGGCTTGCTGACGTGCCAACGATGCTTCTGGTGGTCGGCCTTGGCTGTTGCGTTCCGGACGGTATCGGCCACGCAGCGACGTTGCATGGGGAGCTGCCGAAATGCTTTCCAGCGGATGACATTGGTAGTGCGGATGACATTGGTCCACAGGTCCTTGACACAGGGGCGCCACAGTTATAGAAAACGTGTCTGGCGGGCGGTTCTGGCTGTGCCTGTGTGGTCTTTCTTGTGTACGCCACGCCGTGTCTCGACGCGTCGAACACTCAGGTGGCCGACATTTGCTGCCTTGTTGCGGCCACTGGTCTCGGCCACGCTGCCAATAAAAGTGCACTGCAGAAGGCGCAACGAGTGCGTAACAGTGAGCAGTCGGCGCGGGACGAGGGTGCCTCCGACGATCGTCCCGTCGCCCTCCTGAACGTGCTGTCGGAAGTCTTTTGCACCGAAAGGTTGACGGCCGTGAAATTTCAAGTTGAGGGAAGGTAAGCTCTGCAACCACCGTGAGTTCAATGGCAGGCTTTAGTTGCAAGGTCGGGTTTCCGTCCACCCTAATGTCTCGTCCCGCAGGGCAGCCCGAGTGGGCGAAGCTTAGGTCACCATCTGAACCACCGCTAGATTTGGGCTCTAGTGACCGATCTTCGACGCCAACTTTGGCAGACACGTCGACTTCATTGAGGGACTCGCCAGTTTGCAAGTGGCGGACGTCCGATGGCTCTAGGGGTGGTTTAGGTGGGGCCTCGGGTGACATGACAGGTGGTTCCGGTGCAGGCAGAGCGTTAGCCGTGGTGTCACAGGCATCCTTGGACTGGTAGAGTGCGTGAATTCGTGGCTCGTCCGGCAGGACAAGGGACAACGACTCCGCGTATCCAGGTGGTGTCGAGCTTCGAGGCTGCATCGCCAACTGCTGAGGCTCGAGGGTGGTCTGGTTGTCTGTAGTCGGGCTGGAGGATTGCGACGAGACATCGAGCTGGGGCTCCACGTGAGCTCGATGTATGGGAGTGGGCGCGTTGGTAAAGGGCACAGCTACATCATGCCCCTCCCTATCTCGTTCCACAAGAGAGGGCAGGGTGACGGATGGCCGAGGTGCACTGTCGAGGTGCTGAGGCTCACATACCACATATCCTGTCGACTGCGCCATTGTCATGAACTAGACAGAGGAACAAGAGACAACGCCTGTTCAGTAGGCCGGCTGTTCTTATTCTCCTACTTCGTTCTCCTCGTCTTCCTTCTCCTCCCGGTCCCTTAGCACGTGCCCGCGCCGCTTCGGCGTTGTCATCCTTACAATATATATATATATATATATATTGTAGTGATGCATTGGAACCTAGCAATGGGTTGCACTCTTGAGAGCCTTCTAGTGGGTCATCTGCAAAAAGGACGCCGCTCGCGCTGACAGTTCGTGCCTGGCCGTGACTGTCGCCATTACGCAGTATCTCTGAGTACCGGCAAATAAACACCTTAACAAATTGTTGGAGAGTGCTGTGCTCCCATTCGATGCCTGTGGAGCTTCGGTCTCGTACCCTACCATCTACCATGCCCCAAGACGCTTATCATCAAACGCCTCCCTCGATGCCGCCCCCCTTGTCCCGGTGTCCCACGCATCCGCGATCCACCCATCTTCACTGGCGCCGATGGAACCGACGTGGAGGACTGGCTCTCACTTTACGAGCGCGTGAGCGTCCCCAACAAATGGGACGACGACGGCAAGTTGACCAACTTGGTGTTCTATCTTGCGGGAGTAGCAGGTTTGTAGTATAACAACCACGCGTCCGATTTTGAGACTTGGTCCGATTTCAAGACCGCCGTCATCAACGTTTTTGGCCGCCCTGCCGTTCGTAACCTGAAAGCCGAACAGCGCTTACGCGAACATGCTCAGCAGGCCGGTGAGTCATTCACCAGTTATATCGAGGATGTCCTCGACTTGTGTAAGAAAGCCAACGAAACCATGTCTGAGTCTCACAAGATCCGGAACGTCATGAAGGGTATTGACGACGACGCTTTCACCATGCTGCTCGCCAAAAACCCTGTCACAGTGGCCGAAGTCATAACGCTGTGCCAGAGCTACGAGGAGCTCCGCCGGCAGCGTTCGATGACCCGTCGCTCCCCTTCACGAGATGCAGAGCTTGCTGGCTTGGTGGCCACCTCTGACCAGGTGGCGTTGCTGCCAGAGCTCAAGTCATTCATCCGGGAGGAAATCGCACGGCAGTTCTCTCTCCTGGCCTTTGCCCACCCGCCGGCCATTCAGCAATCGGCGACCACCCTTCTTCCTCCCCTCCGCCGAGCGATTGAGCAGGAAATTTCGGAGGTCATACCAGCGTACCACCAACAACCTCCGGCTGCTGCGCCCCAGAGTTACGCTCAAGTTGTCGCCAGGCCGCCTCAAGTGCTTCCGGCGGCCGCACCTCTGACTTACACCGAAGCCGCCGCTCGACCTCCGTCCACCGAAGCGGGTGTGCAGGCTACGTATGCTGACGTCGTCCCTAGGCCTCGACTTCAGCCCACCATCCAGTCATTCCAGCCGCCGTTCCGTCCGTCAGGTCTTGGGACATGGGCGCGACCTACCACGGCGAACAGATGGCGCACACCCGACAACCGGACCATCTGTTTTGCATGCGGATACGCCGGTCACGTGGCACCCATGCGGCCAAGTTCGACCGCTCAGGAGTAGGAAAACTAGTCGTCGCAGTCCACGAAGCAAGGGCTGCGATGCTATCGAACTGTGAAAGCCCTCAGAGAAATCCATCGAATGTCGTTGACGTGTTTGTAGACGGTGTTCGCGCATCTGCCCTTATCGATACTGGAGCTGCCGTATCCGTTATGGACGCAAAACTTTGCCGCTTACTCCGAAAAGTGACGACGCCACTTTCTGGGATGTCCCTCCGTACCGCTATTTCGCAGAGTATTCATCCTACAGCAGTGTGCACAGCTCGCGTCGTCATTCAGGACGTTCTATATGTCGTCGAGTTCATCATCATTACTGCATGCTCCCACGACGTCATCCTGGGATGGGACTTTCTCTCCCGCCACGACGCCGTCATTCATTGTGCCTCCGCCGAAATTGAACTCTCACCGTTCGCACATTTGACGCCAGTAGATAGTCCCTCGGCACTGAGCAAGATCCTCGTCAAAGACGATACGACAGTGCCTCCAAGCTCGTCAACGGCTGTGTCGGTCTACTGCGCTGGTCTCTCCGACACAGTTGCACTCCTTTCGCCATCTGACCGTGGTTGCAGTAAGAAAGGGTTGCTGGTACCTTTCGCGACCGTGCAATCAACTCAGGGCAACACCGCTATTTTTGTGACCAACCCATTCCCGCACATTGTTACGTTGGTTCGAGGGGAATGTCTCGGCAGAGTGGACCCCGTCGACGACGCACAAGTTGATAGGTAGAATATGAAAAATCACTGCAGTTTTACGCCCTCAGTGAACTGTGAGCGCTGACTTGGTAGCTATCGTCTTCACATGATGTTTCACAAAAACCGCCAGGCCTGCGCAGAAGGCGCAGCACAGCCACAGCGAAAGCTGGGAGAGCGGCTTTTAGCCTTTTTTAAACACTCTTGGGGCAACTACTACAAGCCCACTTGCATGGTACCCACTACGCTATAAATCAACATAATTTTTATGTTGTGGGGAAGCGTCTACTATGCCATTCTTCGTCATTCTTCAGAAAAGCGCGGTGCCCTCTACACTCTTGTAACGAATTATGTGCACTTTGTTGACGCTGTGGCTGACGACGATGAAGAATTATGCCACAGGCTTTTGTAATGGGTTCGAGCATTGAACGACCCGCTCGTTACGCAATTCTCATCGTGTGACGCCTGGTTCTTACTTTACTGCTCTAAAACGCTTTACAACACACGTTAACGCGATTCCTTCCCCGATATGAAACCTGCCTAGGGTCAGTTTGCACCGTAGTTTCAAGCAGTGGCGTAGCTCAGTGGTAGAGTGCTGGGCTGCCACGCAGAGGACCCGGGTTCGATTCCCATTCTGTCACAGGTGTTCTTTTATTTATTTAGTTTTTTTCTTATTTCGTGCGATATTGGTTACGGACACCGGCGGCGGCGGCGGACAACTACGGCGCAGAAACAACCCCTGTTGTGGTCTCATAAGAGCTTTCGCTGTAAAAGATTGCTACCGGCGTTGTTGCTGTTCTACACCTGTAGGGTGATGCGCCACTACGAAAACGGCAATACACTTACGGACAAGGTAAGGCTCTGTATCGGTATCTGTGCCATTTTGCGGAGGCTTCTTATTGAAATTCTTGCAATTAGACGGCAACCCGCTAGCTGGTCGCCAAGTAAAGGAGCCACACCAATGAAATACGAAAGTGTCAAGTAAACAAATGCCAATAACTTGTTTCGGAATGAAATTAATATACGTTAAGCAAGAAAAACGTACCTTTTCGGGATTCAAACAGATATTTCATTAAAATAAACAAAGTTGGTCGCAGTTAAGACATTTTCAAGCAAACACTTCTGTTCATAGGTACTTGTGGTGTCATTATATAGATCTATAATATCAAATTTCCAAATGTATCGAAGTATCTTAAGATACAATTGGGAAGTATCGTATCGGATACATTCATTCCAGAAGTATCTTGCATCTGTATCTCCGATACTTCTTGCCCGAGTATCTTGTATCGTATCGCGATACAATTTCAAAGTATCTTTGCCCAGCCCTGGCCGAAACCACCGCCCTCCCTTAGGCTACTGCGCGCGATGTTGCCTCCTTCCTGCTGCACCGATTCATACTGCGTCACGGTCCACCCCAGGATCTTCTCAGCGATCGAGGCCGTGTCTTCCTGTCGGAAGTCATCGAAGCCATCCTCACGGAGTGTCATTCTGTCCACCGCAAAACTGCTGCTTACCACCCGCAGACGAATGGCCTCACCGAACGCTTTAACCGCACCCTCGGCGACATGCTTTCGATGTACGTCGCCGCCGACCACGCGAATTGGGATGCTATACTGCCCTTCGTCACCTACGCTTACAATACCACCCCTCAGAGCACTAGTGGTTTTTCACCCTTCTTCTTGCTATACGGACGGCACCCGTCGCACACCATCGACACGACACTACCGTACACGCCGGACCCATCTGAGTGCGCCCCTATTTCTGACACAGCCAGGCTTGCTGAA
>JALIZH010024682.1:0-42517 GCA_030522465.1 Rhipicephalus appendiculatus | reverse complement strand
GTTGCGAGGGTGAACGTAAATATCGACGGCAGATATCGCTCGGCGGTAATACCGAACTGCGCTGTTTACTGTTTATAGTGAACAACGCAGACTTGTATCAATAGATCAATTGCCGCGACATTTGAGTATGCAAATAATGCGGTTGTGAATGGCAGCAGTTATTTTAACGGGTCACTGTAACTACGTTAAACATAGAGCTAAAAAATTTTCAGCACATCGTGAGAAAGTTCGACAGCAGGTGAACAGAAGGTCCAAGTAGGCTTTCGCCTTGGGTTTCTTAGAAAGTTTTAAGCAGTCCCCGAGCTTTTTTTTTTTTGATCCTGTAATTGTGCATTGAAAGCAGATGTCGCAGTTCAGTACATTGGATCTGCTAGAACATTTAAAGCGGACAACTTTTCTATGTGAATTCACAGCTTATATGGAAAGGTGACAATGTTTTCAGGAGTTTTACAAATATCCTGCTTACAGGTTAGTTATATTTTACAGTAGTGCATAATTAATCGATTTTCACTTCGGGGGGTGTTGTCAGGTGTAGTTAGCAAAATTGTGATATAACTTGTCATTGCTGTGTCAGAGTGATTGAGTTAAGCGTTTGTTTAAGTAAACCCAATATTATTATTAGCATTGGGTTTAAATGCAACAAACCCAATGACAACTGGCGCTACATTATGATACATTAGATAGCTCACGCAGTAAAGCTTACGCTTAAAGCGTGCACGTATGTCCAAGATACTTTTTTTTGCATTCAGGAAGAGCCTACGGACACATCCTCATCTGATGATGAAGCGTCCTCTAACAATGTAGCACCTGGACTAAGCCAAGCAGCAGGACAAGCTTCAGTCTCGACAGATATAAACGGCATACTTCGAACCGATACGTTGAGTAGTGAGGGTGAACAAGTGAGGTAGTAGGCTCCAGGCGTTAAGTGCATTTTGTTAATAAACTGTTTTGTCGCAGGAATCTTCAAACGATGCTTGTAGCGTGGCGGCCGCCAGTGTGACATCTGCTGCGGTCAGTCACACTTCTTCAGAACTGCAAGCAACCAACGATAGGCCACAGCATGGCAACCCGATGGTTTCCCATGACACTTGGTAAATGATGAAGAGGTATGCACACACACATACCTATATTTATGTGTGTAGTTATGTGTATGACTAAAGTGGTTGTTCAGAGTACTTAGTAATTTGCAATGACATTGCACAGACATGACAGCACTTGTGCCTGTTGTGTCTCTATGTGTGGTGTCAGTGCTGATTTTGCACTAAAAAATCAAAAACAACTTTGTCACACATCAAGGTGGTGCCGATCTCTGCCTAGGTCCCTTTTCGCTTGGTTTCATTGTTTTTGTGTTTACTCTTCATTATTATTATTTCTTTTTGCAGCTGTCCATGTGTGATGATGATGGTTCAGAGCAACATGATCCTGGAGAGCTGGCTTCAGAAGATTCAGAAGATAACATGGTAGGTCCATCAGAAATTGCAAGAATTACACAAACATGGTGGACGTCATCAACTGCTGGGGCGACCACTTAGCTTGTTTGGGCATTGCAAATACAGAAGCTCACTGTAGATAACACTTTTTTTTTGCTAGATATCACACATGTGTGCCGTAAAACCCCACTAGTGCTTTTGAGAACAAGCACTAAGTAATGTAATCAAAATTTTACAAAGCACAAGAGCTTCTTAAATGGTACTGCATATCTTATCACTTGCTTCAGGACATAGGGGCTGCTTGGTTATACATAAGTTCCAAGTGAAGTCAGTTTCTGTCTTCCGTCTGCCGTCACTGAGCCAATGGAGCACATACGTCTCGGTGACCGCGCCGTGTTTACATTCGTGCGGCAGGTCGTTCGGCGAAGTGCGCGTGTTTCAATCGTTTACCTTGCACTTATGATAAAGGAGAGTCATTCAGAACATAATGTAGTCTGCAGCGAAGCATTTTTGACTGGGGAACTCGGATCCCCCGTGTCTGCAGTGTCGGAGTACATGGTCACAAGTGGCCTACAGCGGCGCTCTTCTACGCCCACATTTTACGGCGCTCAAGCTGCACAGATTTTGTCGCTCATTGGTGCATACAACCATGGCCCGATAACATGTTTGGCACCTAGTTGTGGTTCGTTTCACCGAAGAGCTTAGTGGGCCTCCCGAAAAGCAAGGCGTGTTTGCTGTGTTCATTTCGGTGCTTCACGTTTCGGCGAACATTCACCTCGCACATAACGCATTGAACACTTTTTAAATCCGCGGAGATACACCGAGCGAAACGGTGGGGAGATTTGAAAGCATAACTTGCCTGTTATGAAGTGACGCTCGTGCTCACTAATGTTGTTCAATGTCTTCAGGTCCGTCCTGTTTATGCGCGCATAAGACATGTACTGTGCTTCTTGGACAGGTCATTCGTGCGGTCGTACGGGTCTGTGACCACCTTTGGTAAACAGTACGTCCCCGCATCTGGTTCTTCTTTTATTTGATTTACTTTTTGTGTGGCAGCCAAATATCGCACAAATCGTCATTGCAACATATGGCGTTGACGGTAAATGTGAGAGCCGCGCAGCTTGACTCTGTGTCATCTGCTGCCATGTTCTCGGTGATGGCGGCGCATGCTGAGATCGTATCGAAGAGCTCCGTGGTGTGACGTAGTTGCAAACATGTATAGTAGTGTAGCCTCCGGTTGCTGATTGCAGAGCCCTTCTACAGGCTATTTTAATCTTGAGAAACCTCATTCATATTTCCTCTTAGCCATGTTGCCTCTTAACCAATTTCACGTTTTTCCACATGATTACTTTGCAAAAGCATTCTCGTGTGCTTGCTTTGAGAGGAATGTTGTTTAGAGACCCTGATTAAATAGGAATCCTTATTAGGGGAATGATGACTCAAAATGTTGTTTAACAGTATTTCTTCGTTCTCAAAAGTATTTCAAAATTGAAGGGAGCTTGCTTTCTGAACAATGTCTTAGAATTGTCAATCTATGATACTCTTTATGAGGCTGGGTGAGCAGTCTTTGAAGGGGCCCTGCAACACTTTTCCGAGTTATAATGGACTTGTCTCACTATTAGCGCAAGACTTTTCATGAATCCCACGCAGCAAAAATTTTTAGAATCAGTTGAGAGCCGAGTTAAGGGATTAGTCGTACGCTTCAAGCACTTTTTCTCTCCTTTTGAACCGGCGAGCGAGCTGAAAGCTATGCAAGGAGGGGAATGACAAGGGGGGCAAGAACATGTGCCCCTTCGTCAGCGCGCATCATGACCTTGAGCCCCTTGTTTTTCTTCAAACGCGCACCTTACTGTCAGTGTAATCGCGAGTGCACGTGGGGGCACATGGCAGTATCCCGTGGCGGTCACGGTAACTATATGCAGAAAATCGGCCAACCATCGCGGATGTGGGTATATGGCGCAAAAATGGGGTCATTTTTGTGGCGCAAAATGGGGTCAATAGCGTCATTTGTAGAGAGAAGAGGGAGCGATTTCTAGCTGACTGAGAAATAATTTTAAATTCTAAGTCGCGTGCTGCACTATGATGTTTGGCTTGCGTGTTCTCGGGAGACTCGACTACTGATCAGAAGTATTTTCTGATCATGCTCAAAAAGTGTTTCAGGGCCCCTTCAAAGATGAAAATTAAGAACGACATAACCGTTGCCCATTTGGAATGAAGGTTTAAGCGCAAGTCTACTGCTTCATGTTTGTGAAATTTTCTTTCGCAACATTTTGATTTGGTTGGTCGATGCAATAGATTACGAAATCATTTATTTAACATTACCTGCTTAATGTTCACATGCCTAATAGAATAGATCTGCCTTTTCTAGCTCCTTTCGGGGTCTTGATTTATTGTCCTGCTTTGTAGTCTAACTTCGACTGTAAATGTTGATGGCTGTGAACCTGCTCCATTTTAAGTGACTATTTCGTTTCTCCTTTCAGCAGCAAGTGCATAACAGTCCCACGGGGCCTGGTCATTGTGGCAAGTCGCAATTTGGAGAGTTATTTACTGATCTTGTCCCTGAAAGAGTGGCTCTGTCTAGAGGTGATATGCTGCTCATGGTGCTGAAGCACGCTATGAAAAATAATCTGTTGTTCACTGGGCTCACCAGCATCTTAGACCTGATCAATAGAATTTTCGAACATCCAATATTGCCTCACGGTACCAGCTCTCCAAACTTTTGAGCAAAACAGGCACAACGATGACATTAGTGTTTTAGCCCCAAATGCTTCACACATATAGACAATGCTGAAACAAATGCCTCTTTTGAGTGCATACAGTGTGGGCACAAAACTTGTGTTTCTGGTCTATCTGATATGCCTTTTTTGTTACTCTTGATGGGGAATCACAGTTGCAAAGATTGTTGAAAGACTACTCTCCTTGACCTAACAAAGCCACTTAAACATGATGGCTCACTGGGTGATCTATGAGATGGCGAAATGTACCACAAATTCGCAGCTTCAACGCAGCAGTGTGGGCCCAGAATCACCTTCATATTAAATGCCGATGGCACACCGCTGTTCAGGTCAAGTGGCACGTCCATTTGGCCTATTCAGTTAATTGTTTATGAGGTTCCGGCTGAGCAGAGGATGTCTAAACTCGTGCTTGCAGCATTGTGGTTTTAGAAAGAGAATCCAAACATGGAGCTTTTTCAGAGCGCATTTGTTAAGCAAATGAGCCAGCTTTGCGAAAGTGTCTTTGTGTTGGAGCGAAAGGGTCAACTGCAAACATTCAAGGCTTATTGCAATTGTTGTGCAGTTGACTCTGGTGCCAGGGCACCAATGCAAGGTGTCACTCAATTTAACGGTTATTTTGGATGTAACTGGTGTCTGCACAAAGGTGAATGAGCTGGTGGGTCTACAAAGTACCCTGTCCAGCCAGTTAACCCCACTGACCATACTGAGAGTCAGATGGTTGAAGACATGGGTGTTGCGGTTAGGGAAGGGGTGACTGTTCATGGTGTTAAAACTGCATCTCCATTGATCAGCCTGCCTTATTTTTGTATCGTATCGGGCTTTGTTCCTGACTACATGCCCTGTATTTTGCTTGGAGTAGCACGACAGTTCCTAGACTTGGGGTTCGAGTCTTCTGGTTGTGCTTACTTTTTTAAGTCGGAAGCAAAACACAATCGATGAGAGGCTTCTGGCTAGCAGGCCACCAAAATACATGAAAAGATTGCCGAGAGCAACGAGAGAGCGCAGATGGTGGAAGGCTAAAGAGCTGGAGAATTGGATGTAGTACTATAGCATTCCTGTACTTGAAGGTCTTCTTGAAAGAAGATACCTGCAGTACTGGGCATGCTTGGTTGAAGCTTTACATATTATGCTGCAGCGCAGTATAGGAAGGGCTGAGGTGACTAGAGCTGAGGAACTCTTGTTAGAATTTCACGTGCGTGCAGAAATGCTTTTTGGAAAAGCTTTCATGACGTATAACATGCACCAATTGACACATATCATTAAGAGTATTCACGACTGGGGACCCCTGAGGGCATACTCTGCATTTCCATTTGAATCGGGAAATGGGATCCTCAAGGAAGCTATCAAAGCTGCAAATGGGATTCCCCATCAGCTATGCAGAGTTCTGCAAATTGAAAATACTGTGATGTAACTGCAGGATCTGGCTGTCAGCCCTAGCGTGGTGCAGCACTGCCATTCTTTTGATGCCAAAGTAACACACAAAAGCAAAAGCAGCAGTGATGGCACCCGTTTCTTTGGAAGTGGTACTCTTATTCCACCAGACTGTTCGCCTGAGCAGGAAATTCCGCCACCTTTTGTACAATACAGAAAAATGATGGTAAATGGTTCAATTCTGACAGACTGCTCGGTGCGTCAAAGAATAAGACTAATAGTTCAGTACTTCAACTCTTGGATGGATCAGTTGCCATTATTGAAAAGATCATTTTTAGTGGTGATAACACATGCATATGTTTCTGGAAACTTCGGTGCCGACCAGTAAAGTATGACGTGGTGACCGTTAACCATCTGCAAAAAGTGTTATTCAAAGAGTCACCTACCGTAATTCTTCAGCCTCTAGATATAAGAAGTGTTAGTGTATTAATCAATGTGGAAAATTTTTCATATGTATGTGCACCTCCCAGCACTCTTTCTCTGTAGTCTTCTTGTTTGACAATTCAATGAGAATTCTATGTTCCCTACTTACTTGAAATTAAATTTCAATAATTTTAAGCATGTCGAACACACAAGGCCAAGAACGAGTTTTAGTCTGTTTCCTAGATGGTCCTGACACGTCCGATAGTAGAATGGCCTAAAGAGTATGAACATAATTTAAATAAGCAAAATAATGCAAAAATTAAACCATAACCCGACTGAGCAGCACTCCTCCGTATGAGATATCCATATGCATTGTGTGGGAGGGCATGTGAAACATGCCGGTCAGACCCGCACGGGGAACAAACATAGTGAAGAGCTGGCAGATGCTGCCGATTTATGGGCACTCGGTGTCTGCGTGTCCATATCTTAGGACTTGTGTCTTTGGAGCTGTCGGGGGGAAGCAGATGCAATTTCAATGAATTCAACATCCATAAATCACCATTTGCATTCAACCCGCTGCCACATGAGCCAGTTGCTGAGTACGCTGGTAACATAAGCAGCACATTCCACTCCAACATGAAAATCAAGGGTGGCCCAACCTCGGATTTCGGCAAGATATTTTAGGTGTTTTAGCCCTTTTTGAGTGAGCATTAGGTGTAATCACTAAAAGATTATGGGGCACTGCTTGCCTCATTTTCCTTGGAAGAGTGCTGGTGATAGTTCAAAGGAACAACTGGTACATTTCTTCACATAAGCAGGTGCAGTACTCACGGGTTGAAACAGGACAATTTAGGGCAAAGTAACGGACATGCCCGGCCCGGGCATGTCCGTTAGCACGTCGGCCGTATAACCGCTGGTCATTAAGGGTAACTGACTGGATTCCAAGAGAAGGCAAACGCGTGAGGGGTAGACAGAAAATTAGGTGGGCAGATGAGATTAAGAAGTTTGCAGGTATAACGTGGCAGCAGAAAGCACAGGACCGAATTGATTGGCGGAACATGGGAGAGGCCTTTGCCCTGCAGGGGGTGTAGTCAGGCTGATGATGATGATGATGATGAACGGACATGCTTTCGCTTTCACCCCCTTCAGTTAAGGTCATGCTGGCGTAATTTTGACTCGAACACGAGATCAGAGCCAATATTATATTTAGAGACCAGATCTGTTGCGTCATGACGTCGTTATGTCGAGCAACTGCACATTTGAGTCGTTATACTAAAACATATTGACGTCTCGTTTGAATCCGTGAGTACTGTAGTGACTGCTCATTTTACTCTTGATATATGTATAATGAAAGCCATGCCTCTCTGGCATCCAGTAATGTGGAATAATAGCAGTACAAGCTGGCTTTCTGCACGTTGGCAGCTTCACAGCTCTAGTCACAATGGTGTGAATGACCGTACATTGAAACTTGCATTTTTGGAAAGTCAGTGCGAACACGACACCTCGCCGGTCGAGGACACAGTATGAGCACCGTCTAACAATTGAAGTTTATTGAAAGAAAATTAAATGTACAAGAAGCTAACGCCATGCATGCACAGGAACTTGAGGTCACATGAAAGAAATCGCTAACCAGCAAAGCTGGCTGTGAAACGTGGCATGCACATGACTTTCTCGGCTCTGCGGGAGTTGAGTGGTCTGTGCAGCTGCATCAGTTGGCATGCGCAGAGAAGGGCCACGCGCAGCATGAATCAGGTCTCGAACTTTGTGCCTTGCGCTACTCATGTTCTCTATCATTTCCACTTATCGTGTGGCAAAGCATACATCGGCCAAACTGACCTCTGTGTTATTTTTTTATTGAAATAGAAAAATAAATGAAGGAGTTGTTGTCACCATTGCTTGGTGACGGCTACCCCTTTCCACTTGGCTATTGCGATAAAAAAAAGAAACAAAATATATAAACATATATACAGTCTTACATCAATAAGTTCGAAAAGTCTCATTTAGGTATTGAAAACACATAATCGCGGTGCACACTTTCAATACTCATCACAAATCTTTGTGTCCTCAAAAAACCGTTGGAGCGCTTTCATAACTTTTCGGCTTATCCTTGGCGGCCATGGGCCTAGTATTTTCCCCAACGAAAACGCTCGTTCCGAGTCTAGCGTGTGGAGTTCCTGTTCGAGTCGCCGTCTGTGTGTGTCGTGTCTGGGGCAGTCGAGCAATAGATGATACACATCCTCGTCATCGTGGCCGCATGAACATGTTGACGATGTTGCACGTTGTATCCGAAGTAAGAAGTGCTTTGTGTAAGCAGTTCCTAGCCTGAGGCGGTGTATGAGCGTGTCGATACGTCTTGGGAGCTGAGGGTCTAATTGGCACTCAAGATTGGGGTCAACAGCGTACAAGATCGATTCCTTTGTGTTGTCCGAAAACCAGGTGGTTAAGCATAATTCGCGTTTCGTTCTTCGTAAGATCCCGTTTATGTGGCATTGAGAGATAGGTATGAGGCGGGTTTGTGTATAATGATGAGCGGCTTTCGCCAACTCATCTGCCATTTCATTTCCCTTGATTCCGCAGTGACTGGGAACTCACTGAAATGCCACGCAGTGATCTGACTTCGTAGCTTCTGAAAGCTCCTTCAAGATAGCGTATACTATACGTGTATCTATTTTTCCTGAAGTAGCATTTTCCACGCACGCAAGGGCCGCCGGGGAGTCGGTGATTACCACCCACATGCTTGGCGTCGTTGACAGTTTAATAAAGCTGATTGCTTGCAAAATGGCTACAAGTTCCGATGTTGTTGAAGAGAAGAGGTGACCCAACCGACATGCATATTCTTCATGTAGCTCCGGAATGACGAAAGCTGATGTCGCAGTCTCTTTGGTGACGGAGCCATCAGTGTACACGTGAGTGTAGCCTTGGTACCTGTCAAACAGGTGATGTGAGGCCAACTGTAGTGCGGCAACGGTTGGTACGTCCTGTTTACTGCGAAGTCCTTCTATTGACGTTTGAACAGTTGGTATCTCTAGCAACCACGGCGGGTAGTTTAAGTCCGGTGGCCAATGCGTCGAGGCAGGAAGCTGTGAAATGTATTGTTGGTACACATGGTGTGTTTGCGTTCCGGCACGGTTCACAATTTTTGATATTAGTGGATCGGAAGGGTGATGCGTGACTAGGCGGAAGAGGTGCCGACAGGTCTCCACATTTCGAATCACTATAAAGCGGAACCCCCCAGACATACACGTAGGCTTCGTGCTTGTAGCAGCTGAAGTCGATGTAGAGACGTCTGAGATATGTTGTGGAGAACTGCTGCGGAGTAGGCAATCTTCTGCCGGATAAGAGCGCAATGGACGTGGAGTAGTGATGCCAATGTTCCGCCTCATTTCGTTCCCGCTATGCGACGAAGAACATTTATGGTGCTGTTCACTTGGGTTTCAAGGTCGGCTATATGTTGACTCCAACTGAGTTGGCGGTCTTAGGTAACACCAAGGAAGCGATGCTTTCGTGCGATTTCGATTCTCTGGCCGTCCACAAAAAGTTTCAAGTTTTTCACTTTCTTTCTCGTGAACGGCAGAACTACAGATTTGGCGTGAGAAATCTTCATGCCTCGCTCCTTGAGGTAATGATCGCCTCAGGACACACAAGGTCTTCCTTCCTACGAATGATGGTGCTCATCTACCAAGCCGCTGGAGGCAGTGCTGGTGCAATCCTGTGCTTGACAACACGAGAATCTTAGGCCGGGGAAAGATTAAAACACAAAGGGAAATTTCGGAAGCCTTCTACATTAAGAAAGAGGGAAACAGTTGCGTCAGTGACACGTCAGTGCATCTGTCTGCTAAGGAGATGACCTTTCTAGACACCGTAATAACTCGTTAAGTTTTTTGTATTATATGAAGCATGGCTGCTTTACGCATACGTAAGGTGGTTGCCAGCGTGTATAAGTTTGCGTTGCAGGCATGCTTTGATCAATTGCAAGTGCCAGCTTGTCCCGTCATGTTCTTTCTTTATATTTCACGTTTACCGCTGGTTTTATTCAATTCAATTCAGAAAATTTCACGGGGATCCAATGACCTCTCAAAATTGTCAGTTACCTAAATGCAAACGCCTCATGGCCAGTGTGCAGTTGTGCAGTGGATGTTCGTCATTCAGTCTTGTCGGAGTGGCATATGTCATGCAAACTGCTGTGCCTTGTGAAATTTTATTTGCACTGTTAATTTGTTTATAAATTAATTTGAAATGCAGCTATGTAAAAATTTTTCATTTGTGTATAATGTTTTACGTAGGTACATCTATTAAATGCGAAGCACTTCTTAGCGAACTTCGGCAACTTTGAGCGTATCTATCTATCTATCTATCTATCTATCTATCTATCTATCTATCTATCTATCTATCTATCTATCTATCTATCTATCTATCTATCTATCCGCCTACGACTTTGTGCTCTCCTGGGCGTATCGTTAATGGTATTGATACCAAATTTGGTATAGCATAATATGACCGCATGACGAACATAAATGGCTGGTCATATCATGAAAATCATGACTAACTTGTCATGAAAAGTATGATTTACATGCCACGCTCATGGCGCGCTCGCGGCCGTTTCGTTAGCTTCATATACACCAAATTTGGGATTGAGTGACGTGACTGTATGACGAACATAAATGACAGGTGGTAATATGCAAATAATGACGTGCATGTCATGAACAACATGATTTACATGCCAGGTTCATGGCGCGCTCGCGGCCGTTTCGTTAGCTTGATATACACCAAACTTGGTATTGAGTGACGTGACTGTATGACGAACATAAATGACAAGTGCTAATGTGGAAATCGTGACATTTCATGTGCGGCATGACTTGCATGCCACGCTCATGGCGCGCGAGCGGCCGTTTCGTTAGCTTGATATACACCATATTTGGTATTGAGTGACATGACTGTATGAAGAACATAAATGACCAGGGGTAATATGAAAATAATGACTTGTCATGTGCGACATGTCTTGCATGCCAGGCTCATGGCGTGCTCGCGGCCGTTTCGTTAGCTTGAGATACACCAAATTCGGTATTGAGTGACATGACTGTATGACGAACATAAATGACAAGTGGTAATACGGAAATCATGACATGTCATGAGCGACACGACTTGCATTCCACGCTCATGGCGCGCTCGCGGCCGTTTCGTTTGCTTGATATACACCAAATATGGTATTGAGTGACATGACTGTATAACGAACATAAGTGGCAGGTGGTAACATGAAAATCTTGGCATGCATGTCATCTACAACTTCATTTGCATGTCACGCTCATGGTGCGCTTCCGTCCAGTTCACTAGCTTGATATACACCAAAATTGGTATTGCGTGACGTGACTGTATGACGAATATAAACGACAGGTCCTAACATGTCAAACATGACATGCAAATTATGTAAAGCATGATTTGCTCCTTCCTGGCTGCTTCGCATTACATCGATTCCCACAGTGCGTGGGATCTGCCGGCTTTTTTTATGCATATTATTTTTGTGTTTTGTTTCAGGGTTTTATATGCTGTATTTTTGACCATTTTAATAAACATATTGTGGTGGAATACCATGAGCTTCTCTGAAATGCTTCGCTGTCTTCTGTTATGCAAACAGCACTAAGATTATACTGCTGTGCTTTCATTCATTTTAAAAACTCTACTGTACAGAAAGAGGTTGCATAGTGTATCCATTAGGATATGTCAAGACCAAGCTCAAACGCTTGGACTGCTGCCATTAGCGGCATGCATTCGTTACATTTTTTAAAAGTTGAGTCTCCTTTCTGGGAACCTGCTTCATTTTGCACTACGAAATGGTATTTCTTCTAAACTTTGCAATATACATTAAATGCAAAGCATCTTAGTAAACCAAAGGCATCCTGATGGGAACTGATGCGCACAAAAGACAGGGAGACAAGAAGGAACATAGACAGACGTCTGTCTATCTATGTTCCTTCTTATGTTCCTGCTTTTGTGCGCATCAATCCCCATCAAGTTTAATCACCAACAAGCCCAAGTTGAAACCCTCCTGAACCAAAGGCACTTTGATTGTTTCTATCCGTCTATCTAACCGCTTACGTCTTGGTGTTCGCGTGCCCATAATATGCGTCTAAAATATGTGCAGAGCTACTCAATTAACACAAAGATGTCAATCCACCTCGCAACGCTTAAGGCTCAAAGCAAAAGTTCTAGCATTGGCTGACGCATGCTGACTGCTTCGCATGACTGATTCCCACAACACGTGGGTTCTGCCGGATGTTTACACCCGATTTCCACTACACCATTCGTGCGCAAACTTCAATCGTTAATCTCATATCCACATCAGTGAGCAGTACTCTGTCTACACAAAAGATCCAAGAAAAAAATGACAAAAACAAGTGATGAGGCTTTCTAGTAGCAACGGGCCTATTTTTGTCCAGGCAATCACCGTGCAGGAGACTGAAGGTACTGCTTCTATGAGCACAGCTATAGGTCACAGAAACCAGCAGAGCTAGCTGCATTTTTAATTGTACCATATTCCAACTCATGTTGACTGTTAAGGCTATAACTGTCCCACTTTTCTGAGTTTGGATGTACGTTATAATAAGTACCACAGATCTAGAAAAATAGCCTGCAAAGAACATAAACGACTTGAGACCGCAACTTGGGCATACTTTAATGAAGGTTTCAATTCAGAATGTGCATACATGGTTCAGTTTACTAGAATAGGTAAAAATTATGACGATTCATTGAGCCTGGAATTCTCCCTGACCTATACCAATTTAAGTTGCCATGTGAATAACAAATATCAACTTTAATATATATCAAACAAATTTTAATGGAAAGCACAATGCTCCAACAAGCTACCCAATTGGAGTTGTACAACCAATTGGACCAACAAGCACTTCAATTGAGAGGCCTATTGGAATGCACCGTTCCAATGGTTTTCCAATTGAATGTATGCAACCGATTGGACTAACAAGCATTCCAGTTGGGAGGCCAAATGGATAATGGTGGACTAATTGGAATGGCCAATTGGAACTATGAGGTCCAATTGATCTTTCTTGTTTAATTGTGGCGTTCCAGTTGGTTTCCATTTAATTCCATTTGGGACCAATTGCTAGGAACTGGTACGACCAGTTGGACGCATTCACCTTTTTTGACTGGGACTGGGAACATTCCGGAATGGATGGGGATGCTTTAGCGCACCTGCGGCGTCTCCTCTCCGACACCATGCAAGTCTCCTCACCATTCCGGCCTTATCCCGTGCAGGTGCGACAAAGCGGGGTCAACGAGCAGCCAATTTCCCAAAAAGGGTCATTCGAAGGGTCAATCTTCAGCCTCTAAGCCCTACGTCGTCAAGCGAACGTTGACTTTTGAAGTGTGGGTGTGCTCCTCATTATGCAGCTGCCAACAGAGTTAGTGGAATGGCAGTGCGTTACGAGTGAAAATTACGAAGAGCTTCACGTCCGCTGGCGGCGGTCTCACTCCGCCAGCACGAACACATCGTTTTTGCCACTTTTACAACTGACGCGACGGCTGTTCTCCGTGTTTTATATAGTTGATTTATATAGATGGTTAAAAAGCTTCGTATTTGTGCATTTGAAATATATCTATTAAAAAAAAGTCAACCGTTAGTATTTCGGGATGGATAGCCAAGACTAAGAGCTAGTTACACGGCTTAGGCTGACCGTGGCTCAGAAGTGGCCATTTTTGGAAAAGTCTGCTACAGTTACAGTACTATTTCTGCACAGCACTTTCAAGACATCTTTATCTATTTTCTCAACGTAGCAAATTAATGTCGGACTTCTACTTTATTGCTGCTTAGTCTTTGAAAACAGCCAAATTTAGTAATTTTCGCTACAGACTGTCCGGTAACTATTCGCCTGAGAAAATTCATTTTCGGGTCATATGTAGAGGACAAGATTTTCCATCTGAATGCTCAATTTCATTAATGTACGGGCTCTCTTTTTTTAATTATGTTGATCTTAGCGGGGCGATATTCTGAATACATGGACCTACCTTGCCCATTTTTGTAGAAAGCTACTGAAGTTCTGTGGCTGAATTTGGACGTAGAGGAACTAGAGCCCCCTATTTGTTTTCTCAACGAGCATTTTTCAATACAGCAAGCAGAAACGCCAAACGAAGCGAGTAAATTGTCTGAATTTATCGTGCCGCAAACGTCAACGAAACCTCGGTAATCTTCAAATAGCGCTGAAATCTGACCATGCGTAGCCTGAAATATACCAGCTGAGGTCTCCTGGTATAATTATACACACGAATCACACACAAATTTTGCAGGAATACTGAGCGATCTACATTATTCCTATCCCTACAACGAAAATCTTCCTCTAGCGTCATTTAGACGGAAAAAACAAAAGCGCTGAATTTGAAAGCTCGCCGTCTCTCCGACTGTGGCGTGCGAAAACATTTGACCTCGGGGGAGAATGTCTTTCCTAACTTCAAACCATGCGCCACCATCTGTAAGTCTTTTCTCTTTGCTTCCCCTCAGCGTGTCTCATCAGCGCGGGACAGCAGGCAATCCTCCGAGAGGATGGGGTGCGTCGGGTGAATAAAAAGGAAAAAGAAGGCGGAATTCTCGGAACGTCCTTCTTGGGGTTGGCACGTGTTTGTGGCCCCGCAAGGGCTACCACGCAAAAAATCGAGGGGTGTGCAATGACAGACAAAAGAAAGCAGTCAAACGGACAATGCACGAGCGAAATGAGCTTGACTGAGCAGACGTGCGTGGGTGAAGTATTTGTGAATATCTCCTTTTTTTCCTTCTTTTTCACAATACGATGTAGTTTTTCAGACGTGCTGCGCTTGTTGGTATAAGTCCATCGCAAACACGAGACAAGGCACACATGAAAGAATGACACGAAAACTGTTATGTACTTGCTGCGTGCTTATTTCTGTCATTGCTAACAAACTGAACACTACAACGCCAGCCTCCATCCGAAAGAGTAGGCAGGCGTTGTGCTCCTCCAAGTGGCAGTAGTCAGCTTGCTCTCTCCCCTTTTTTTTCGGTGTCCTTGTGTATCTGTGTATGAAAATCAAATAATAATAATTCACTTCCTTTCTGCGTCTTCAGCACCACGGGCAAAACTACAGTACGGCAGGAGTGCGTGTCGCGAAGGTAACTCATCACGTTCAAACACGCTTGCTTTGCTAAATTGGTACGATGATATATTTTTGCATGACCAACAAGATTATAGATGATATTATGAAAATCGTCACCTGCGTGTTATGTACAACATGATTTACATGCCACGCTCATGGTGCGCTGACTGCCGTTTCGCTAGCTTCAACTTGTGCTAGATTAGGCTACACGTAGAAATCCGCCAGGATACGCTCGCTACGAGCCGTCAAGTATGGTATACCTAATCAATCAATCAATCAATCAATCAATCAATCAATCAATCAATCAATCAATCAATATTTATTAGTAGCGTCAAAAATGTAGTACATTGTAGGGGAATATGCAGGATGACGTCCCAAGGTTACAAACCGCAGGCGGGACCTCCTATGTTAATGTAATGGGAAAACTAAATTATGAAGAAGGAATAAGAGCGTTTTTTAAGTGTGACAATTAACAAGGACATTACCGAATGTTCAGGTTAGCACTTAGCAAGTTATATACATACAAAGCAACTCCACGAAAAAAACGAAATGCAGAAGTTATACATTGAATAAACTCTTTTTTAATTTTCCCTCAGAAACATGTATGTGCATTATATTTTTCAAATCACGTGATAGCGAATTCCACAATGAAATTGATGAAAAACAATGCTCATTTTTCCATACTTAGTGCGAACTTTAGGTAACAAAAGGTGATTAGAGACCGCGAATCTGGTTTTATTGGGAGTACACAACAAAACACCAGAAAATATGTCGATGATGAGGGTGCGGTTAAAAACCTTAAAAAACAAAACGCACACATTATAAACATACAATTCGGAGACGGGTAGTATATTCAGCTGAAAGAAAATAGGATTTGATGGCGTCTGACGGGAAGCGAAAGTTATGAGTCGCATTGCTTGCTTTTGCAGCACCTTTAACGGCCAAATATGCACTGAATAGAATTACCCCATTGTGTAATGCAATAACTGAGATGGCTGTGTATAAATGCATAATACAGTGCTTTCAGAGTGTCGATGCTAAAACACATTCGTGACTTGATCAATGCCCTAATACCATATGAAACCTTTTTAGAAACAGAATTTATATGTTGGTGAAATTTCAAATGTGCGTCAACTATATGACTCCTAAAATGATGTATGATCACTCAAAGGAATGACTACTGAGCTGACAAAGAGGTGGGGAATGAATGGTAATTTTTTGTTTGTTGAATGAAAAAGCATAAAACAAGTTTTGAAGGGATTATTCAATAATCTATTACTGTCGCACCACTCAACAAGTGAATTAAGGTCAGCTTGAAGTCTGGACACGAGAGTCGCAACGCGGTAAATCATTTAGATATATATTAAAAATAATAAGGGGCCCAAAATCGAACCTTGAGGAACACCTCCGTTAATGGGCGTAGGACTGGATGTAAAGTTATTGACCGAGACCACCTGAAACTTATTAAAAAGAAAGCTCTGTAATAACGTTAGTGCGGGACCAGTTATCCCGTAGTACTCTAGTTTACGAAAAAGGATGAAATGGTCAGTACTGTCACGCACACGCTTTACAAAAGTCGACAAAGATAGAACCTGCGATGTTACCATTATCAATGAATGATCTAATTTTATCAGTGAAACATGCAATTGCAGTATCAGTGGAAAGACCAGCCCGAAAGCCAAACTGACAAGGAGAAAGTATGTTAAATTTGCTTAAATATATCGATAGCCTTACTTCAATTAGTTTTTCCAAAACTATATCCAGGAAGGGAAGAACGGATATGGGCATGTAATTTCCGATGCTGAGTGGATCACCTTTTTTAACCCTTTGTAGGTCGTCCTATCTTTTTGACACGGTGGTATAAAAACTGGCTTTGGTATATTGATATAAGCTAGAAAGAAATAGTATGAACCAAATTTCATCAAAATTAAGACAGAAGTTTACTGAAAAAAAGTGGGACATATGTGTCACAAAAAGTGGGAAAACACTGTCCCACTCTCTCATAAGGCACCATCTCGCGATTGCATCAACGGGTATTTTGGGATGAAACGGCCGGAGCAAGTGGCACTCTGTGTCACTTCTCTAGTTGTGAAGAGGAAAATTGTGCGGACCTCATTTCAACAGGAGAACACCACCTGCAGTAGCGTCTCTTGAGCCTTCAAAACGCTGTGGTATGTTCCTGTAAAGCTTACTTCACCGCATACATCAACCACATTTTTTTACCGTTTGGCTACCCTTGCTTTTGCTGTCGAAATCGTCGAGTACAGATGTTATCCCTGAACATGTGCCTACATTTCAAGAGGTATATGATATCAGGAAAAATATTTCCACGCAATAATATCGGCAATTGCGCTGAGAGATTAGCGGGATAATTTCGCCGGGGATTGTTCCGATGCTTTTATTAGTCAAGTTATTTTGAAAATTTACAAAAACACGGGATGACGGGAAGCTAACATCGCCTCTCTCAAAAACCAGAAAAAGAGGAAATTATTCGGCCTTTTAATTCGTAGGTTCTGTCTATCTCAAGAAGAGGGAAATTCAGAAGCTCTCATAAAAAAAATTAACCGAAATTCAGCGCTGTTTTAACACTACATCCACCCTTCAAAAGCGTGGTAAAAGAATTTTCTTCGACAATATGAAGACTTAGGTAAGATATGAGTGACTTAATGTTGCGCTAATTGCCACGGGTGGTGTGGGAGAAAATTTTTTTCTGTAGACGGAAAAGTGGGACGTATGTGTCCCACTGCCGCACAAAGGGTTAAATACTGGCACTACCTTGAAACTTAGAAGGTTATGCGTCCGATTGTTTAGCTTGAAGACGCGGGCTCGATTTCCGCCTACGACAAGCGCGCATTTCCACGGCACCGAAATGCGGGAACGCCCGTGTATATATTTCCGTGCACGCCAAGTGCTCTGAAATACCCCAAGATGGCGTTTGTCATAATTACATCAAGCTCGCTCTAAGGGGACGCGGACGTTTGCGAATTCTTCACTCGGAGTCGGCTGTGAATATCCGTCATTGGTTTCAATAAACCACAAAGCCGAACAATATTTGTTCCGTTTCTGAGTCCGTAAACCCAGGGTTCTTGCATATGTCAGCCAGTAACAACGAAGCGAATTGGCATGAAATTTGCTGATTGCAGCGCATGGCGTACGAAAAATGTTTCGCTGCAGCGATAGCAGTGCGACAACAGGTCTTTTTTTCTTATCTTTTCTAACGCGATAGCGTTAAAGAGCTCGTTTCGCAGAAATTCCGGCGTCGGCGTCGGTGTCGGCGGTTGTGAGCGAAAAATCACCATCTTGTCCGTGACCGAAAAATCGACAAAGATGCAAATAAAATAAATAATAAAAATTTTCGGGTCCGAGTGAGCATCGAACCCAGGTCGTCTGCGTGGCAAGCAGGTGTTCTACCACACAGCGACGCCTCTGCTTGGAAATACAGTGGAAATAGCTTCCTCTGCTTGGAAATGCAGTGAAAATAACTTTCATGTTTCGCAAACGCAAGCGTCCTTTATATCAGCGTCGCAATATAACATGTAATATCCCAGTAATATTGCGTGGTACAAGCGTGCATTGCCATCGGGCGCCAGAACATGTGACTATCATAACGATTTCGTAGTTCAAAGCCGGCCACCCATTACAAAAGACACACACCTTACTGCGCGTATTCCCTTAATACCACCTAGTGGGTGCATAGCAAGTATGCACTAAGTGGTTGAAGTACGCACTCGGTGCAGGAGATCGCTATCGCTTTCAACTCTTAAAGGCGAAGATTAAGGGTCCCTCAATTTTTTTTAACTGGGGAGCACCCGCGACAAGTGAGTTCTTTCAGGGGAGCAGCAAGGTGGAGAAACTATGCGTTGTGCTTTGACTGTGCTCTCTTGAGCAAGGAGGCTGGGGAGGGGGGCAACGTACAGGGGCTTTAGGGCAAAGGGGGAGCAGGCGAACATTTTTGGGGGGAAGGGAGTCTGCCGTCCCCCGCCCTGAGGGATAGATGGAATGGTAGACAAGAATCGTGCCGGAAACGCCAAGTCGAAGCAACCGTCACTCGTGAAGCCCATCCATATTTCCTGTGCACTGAAGGTTTACTCCACTCAATCTGATGGCGTATTCGGTTGGCCGCTCCGGTCCTCTGGCTCAGAGTCACCAGATGCCGAGGCAGCTCGCAATCGGAGCGGGAGAGGCAGCGTACCAACCGAATACATCGGCGATTTAGGAGCGGCTAAAGGAGCGGCGCACCTGTAGCGCCACCGTGCAGCCAGTGCGGGAAGCAGCCGGGTAAACATTCCTGCGGTGCATTGACAAATGGCGCCGATCAGTTAAGTGGCCATCTCCGACATAACTGGACATAGCAACAGCTTTCTGAGCTCAAAACATAAATCTGGCGATCGTCGTCGTCGTGTGAGCTGCTAGCTTAAAGGCATTCGTCTGCGAGCTGCTGTAACAACAGAATTGACGTTTTCTCCGCCTTCACTAGCCACACACGTTTTGGCGTGGTGTATTTATGGCTTCGTATGTGTGAACTCACCACACACACGCTAAAAAACGCCACGAACAACACATGTGCACGGAGTATTACGCGTCCGGCCATGTCCCCTTCTGAAATGCGCGCTCGCGCTGTCACCTGCCGGCTTGTGTCACGCAGTGTTGTCGGTAACGCGTTAGAAGTAACGCCGTTACCGATAACGCGATACTTTTTTGGTAACTTAGTAATGTACTCGTTACAATTTCGGAACAGTAACGGGTAACGTACTTACGTTACCATTTTTCGGTAACGTGAGGCGTTACGTTACTCGTTACCTTTTCATCTTGTAGGTGCCATTTTTCCAGAGCTTGCCCAGGTAAATTTTTTGTCGCAGCTTCGGAGTGCTGGAAGCCTGCCAGGCGTGGACAAAGAGATCGCGGGCTGAATCGCTTTTGTTTTTGGGTAGAAATTTTTTAGGACGCGTCGACTCCATATGAGGATGGTTGGGCCCTCGCCATACAAAGCTTGAAGAAAGCCGTAGAATCCACCATGAGAAACTGTACAGACATGCTTTTCGTGGAAGTGGATTGAAGCAGGGGCACTGCTGGCACCTGCGCCTTTTCGTGCCCAAAAGAAAGCGCTACTCCATTCCATGTCTAGAAGGACAAGTAGAAGCCACAGTTGTGGCTGTTTCGCGCGAAGAAATAACGAGGGAAGGGGTCAAGGGGAGCGCGAACTTTCGACTGTTTATTCCAAACTTAATGCAGCGCAATATATAGGCAAGGTATGCGCGGAAAGCAAGGCACACATCGATCAGGAAACGCTTCGTGCAGCGCAATGCATAGGTATAGACATGCGCAGAAGGAAAGGCACACATCGATCGGACAAAATCTTAATCACAACCTGCGAACCAAGAACATGCTCTCTGCCTGCGAAAGGAACAGTGAAGTATCACTGATGCATAATGAACCTCGTGCTTTTATGTGAAATGCTTCCAACAATTCTCGAGCAGTGGTGTCCCTGCTTCTCCCCAGAATCTGAATTTTATTAAGGTATGGCTCACACTTGTGTGAATTGCAGTGGGCCGGCAAATCTGCCCCATCTTTACCTTTTAGGAGTGGCGTAAATCCATAAGGACCACAAGGAGGGACACACATCTTGCAATGGCGGCCATATTGTTTATATATATATATACATTTTTTTAATCATACAAAATTAAAATTATGCATTCACATATATTATTAATAGCAATAACAACAACAATAATAATATTAATAATAATAATAATGAAACAAGAATCAGCACCGGCGCCTGGTTAAAAAAAATAGCACTGAGTATCCAATAGTAAGCAACATCGCATGGTGAAGTTAGTTTCTAATAGCAACTAGTAGGCAGGCAATAGCATGTCTGCAGCTGCGTCATTCGGATTAACTTATGCAATAAAAATTGTACCATTTGTACCAATTTTGTCTAACGCATAAAGGCATTCTCCATCGTGTGTACCGGCTAGAAGTACCGAGTTTCTCTTCAATGAAAGTGCTTCAGATTTCAGAGTTGCTTTATGGAGAGTGCGTTGTCCTTGATTCTCAAGAAATTCAAACATGACATTTGGAAGATAAATGTCGAGGGGGGACACTTGCATGGTGTGTCGCCCCCAGCCTGAACACAGGGGGAGTCAGGACCCCCCTAACCCTCCCATGATTTACGCCACTGCCTTTTAGTGAAAGCTCGTGTTCCCGCGCACGCTCCTTCACGCACTTTCCCGTTTGGCCGACATACGTCTTGCCGCAGGACAGCGGAAACTCGTAGACAACACCGGTGGTACATTTTATGCATGAGTTCGCGTTGCAACTGACTCCATTGCAAACTGACCTTATGCTGGCTTTATGTCGGGTAAGGAATCGGGTAAACATGTGTAGAAAAGCGTTTTAGAACAGTAAAGTAACAACGAGGCGAAACACAATGCGAATTGCGTAACAAGTGGGCCATGCAAGTGTGCTTGTAGTTGCCCCAAGAGTGTATAAAAAAGGCTCTAGAAAGGCCGCTCTTTCAGCTTTCGCTGTGCTGTGCGTTCCGCGCAGGCCTGGCGGTTTTTCCGTGACTTCGACAATAGAGCATTTCTTTACTACTACGATATTTGCGCATCTATTTTGCTAATACAAGCACGCCGTCAGAATGGCCCTTTCCGCGTAGGTATTCTGCGCATGCGCGGTGGCGTCGATGAGTAACGCGTCGTACTTTTTGATGGCCAGAACGCGACGACAGGTGCGGAACAAAGAACATCTGGTGTCACAAACGTGCAAATGTCACCCCCCTCCCCCCTCATAAAAGGGCGCCAATGCAGGCCTCCGCGAGCCTACTAGCGCACGGATTCGCTCTCTGACTCCCACCGAGTACGGTCGCTCGCGCGCCGCGCTCCTCAGTAGTACGGCTCCCGTAGTCGTCCGCCCAGCCGCCGCGGCGGCGCGCGCGCTTCGGCGCATGTGACGGATCTGTGCCCTTGTGTCTTGTTGGATTACCTGCCTATGGATACCCCCCTGTGCCCTCGCTCTTCACACTGCTGGTCGGTGAGTTTATTCTTTTATTTTCCGCGTGTTAACGCGGCCGATCGGCGTGTGTTGTGGCGCAGGGACACGGTCCTTCGCGGGTACCTTCGGCGCGGGCATTCCCGCTGAGTTCGCGTAGCGCTCCAGTGCTTTTCTTTTCGCCCTCCAGACTACCACGACCAAGCATGGCTAGTCCTCCCCCCGGGACGAGTAGATGCCGCCGCCCTAGCGTTCTCCAAAGGAACGTCAACTGGCTGGGGCGGCGGAGACACGACGTGGCTCAGCACCTCCTGCACAGCGACTACGACGTCCTTGCATTGCAGGAGGCGTACGCCCGGGCGGAGGAACTGCGCCTCCCAGGTTATGTGGGCTACAGCAGCCGGACCGGGTGCACCCTGGCGACCTGCCAAGCTGCCCCTCCTAAACGACAGTCACCAGCAAGGACCTGCCCGCTGCGCCGTCTACGTGAAGCGGGAACTCCTGCAAGCTGAGGTACCTGTGGCTGACCTGGTCGGTGGCCCCTTCGAGTGCTGTGCTGTCCGCATACACCTCGAGGGGGGAGGGGCACCACCGTGGCCAGCATATACATCCGGCCTCAGCAGCCCTGGGACCCCAGATGCCTCCGACAACTAGCTCATCGCCTGGAGAGGGAGTTCCTGCTCTGCGGGGACGTCAACGCCCACCACCCAGCCTGGGGCGGCCGCCGCACTGATCCACGTGGCAGGGAGGTCCGCGACATCCTGCAGCAGCTGGGCCTGGTGATCCTCAACACCGGGGCCGACACCTTCGTCTGCCGCGGGCGCCAGGCCACCAGCACGGCCATCGACCTCAGCGTGGCCACGGAGGGCTGCCGGTACGCCTGGTCGCCGCTACCGGACACCTGGGGGGTCGGACCACCTGCCCATCCTGCTGTCCTCTTTCCGAGGCAAGGCCCCCCGGGACCGAGAGTACCGCGTGGTAGACTGGCGGATCTACCGGCAGCTGTTCCAGCAGAACACTGGCGGCAGGGACCTCCTGCAACTTGTGGCTGACTACGCCAGGGCGGCCGCTGTCGTCACCAAGGCCCGGCAGGGGCAGCCTGTCCCATACATACAGCACCTGGCCTTCAGGGCAGCGCGGCGGCGTGCAGAGCGGCAGGCCCGGAAGAGGGCCCAACCGGAGCTCTGGACATCGTTCCGGAGGGTCGACGCCGTGTGCAGACGTCATGCACGCGGTAGCAGGAACCAGGGCTGCGTGAGCGTCTCCGTCTCCATCGACAGCTCGCGAGACGGGACCCGAGCCTGGCGCCTGCTGAAATGCCTGCTGATGGTGCCCCGCGCTTTCAGTCAGGTGCTGTCCCTGGCCGTCCACCTCTCCATCCAGGCGGCGGACCTGGCTGAACAGCTGGCCGACCAGTTTGCCTCCAGCGACGTTGCCCAGCTGCCTGCTGCACCACCACCTGCTGCCCTCCCGTGCCCTGCCTCTTGCTACCATCCTGGATGGGTGGCTGCACAGGTGCAGGAACTGTGCAGCGAGCCCGTCTGGATGCACGAGCTGGTGGCTGCCCTCGAGGGGGACCAAACGGCGAAGTGCTCCAGGGGCCGACGGCATCACTTTCCACATACTCCGCAACCTGGATGGGACCGGCCGTCAACGACTCCTCGAGTACTAAAACGACGTCTGGAGCACCGGGGTCGTGCCGGAGTCCTGGCGCACTGCTGTGGTGGCGCCAATCCTGAAGCCCCGGAAGAAAGCCAGGGCACTCTCCTCCTACAGGCCAGTATCTCTCACCTCTGCTCCATGCAACGTGATGGAGAATGTGGCCCTGGGGAGGCTGGAGTGGATTGCCGAACAACTGGGCTTCTTCCCGGAGCAACAGACAGGCTTCAGGCGGCACCGGTGCACTGCAGACTCCATCTCAGACGTCATCGCCACCATCGAGGACGCCAAGAGCTGCGGGGACGTGGCCATGCTGCTGCTGCTGCTGGACGTGGAGAGCGCTTTCGACGGGCTCCCACATGAGGTCGTCGAGGCGGCCCTGGACCGACTTGGTATCAGCGGGCGCCCCCGAGGTCTCGTGACCGCCTTCCTGTCCGGGAGAACCTTCCGCGTACGAGTTGGAGCGGTGACCAGCCAACCCAGGGACATCACTGCCGGTGTCCCACAGGCCTCTGTGCTGAGCCCCTTCCTATTCAACATGGCGCTGGCAGGGCTACCATCTTCTCTCCCGGCAGACTCCAGGTTCCCGGCCCGCTGCTCGGTCTACGCCGACGACGTGGCACTCTGGGTCCGGGGACCACGGCGGTCCATTCCAGCCATCAGGGAGGTCACTGCAGGCGGCCCTGGACGCAGTGATCGCCTACCTCGGAGGCATTGGGCTCAAGGTCTCTGCCACCAAGACCGAGGCCCTGCTGATCCACCCACTGGCAGCGGCACGGATGTACGGGAAACGGCTGAGGGTCGGCAACCGCAGCCTGCCATGGCGGTTGACGGTGAAGTACCTGGGGCTCACCGTCGACCACCGACTCACGTGGATCCCTGCTGCCACCAAGGTGCGACGAGTCCGGGGAACATCAGCAAGCTGCAGCAGCGGGGTCGTGGCTGCTCTAACAAGTGGGCACTGCGGGGCTCAACCAGGCTGCGGCGTCTTCGGTGCTCCTCTATGCCTTCCCGCTGGTGACCCTGACGCCGGCCAGGAGGGACCGGCTGGAGGGACTCTACAGGGAAGCGGTGAGGGCCATCCTGGGGCTCCCCAAGTGCTCCGCTGTTACTGCGACTCTTGCAGAGGTAGGTGAGTGGCCCCTAACGCTACGCATGCTCCAGCGTGCGTTGGGGCACATCGACCGCCTGTGCCGCGCCGCCGACGGAAGGGCCCTCCTTGAGAGCCTACGCCGTCAGGGTCACGGGTGGGTGGACTCTGCCTGCTGTACCATCAGATGGTCCCGGATCCACCTGTCCCGGTTGCCTCTCCGTCACCACACCACCGGCCTCCAGAGGTCCACCTCTTTCTGGACGGGGCAACCAAGCGCCGAACCTCTGCTGCTGCGCTCCAACAGGCTGCCATCTGCAAGCTCCAGGAGCAGCTGTGGGGCCGGCTGCAGGTTTTCATGGACGGGTCGGTCATGCCAGACGGGACTGCTGCGGCGGCCTGCGTCATCCCGTCCAGGGCCAGCAGCAGGCAGTGCCAACTGACCTCCCGGCAAGCTCCACGGCTGCGGAGCTGGCGGGCCTCCACCCTGGCGGCGGACCTCCTGGCTGAGAACGTGCCTACGGAACCGGTAGCAGTCATGTGTGACAGCAAGGCGGCCCTACATACCCTGACCAACCATAGCCGTGCCGGGCTCACCGGCAACCTCCTGGCATCAAAGTTCCGGGCACTCGCGGTATCCTGGGTGTCCGTCTCCTTCCACTGGCTGCCCTCCCACGTGGGCATAGCCAGCAACGAGGAGGCGGACACACGGGCCAAGGCAGCTCATCAGCCTGGCACCCCCCATCACCCGACCCGTGGCGGCCAGGGACTTCTCACAGGCACGTCTCCGGAAGCTGCTGGTCACGGTCCACGCAAACCACAGGGTGGCCAATGGATGGGGACCAAGTCTACTACTGGAGACGAGCCTCACCAGGAGGGAACGTGCCACCCTGCTGCGACTGCGAACCGGCTGCGTGTGGACCGCGGCCCGCCGCCACGCCAAGGGTCGCTGTGACTCCCCCCGCCTGCAGCAGCTGCGGCGACCCCGAGACCCTCGAGCACCTCCTGTGCCTGTCCTGGCCTGGCACAGGAACGCTCGAGGGTCACCTTGGGCTATTGGAGACAGGGCCTTCTTGCCTTCACTTTGGAGGAACTCCTCTTTCCGTCTCGTCCACATCTACCAGCACTCCGGAGCCTGGTGGAGTTCCTAGACGAGACGGGAATTGCGGCCTACTGCTAAGATCGGGACCCATGCTACCCCTGCCCTTGCCGCCGGCCATGCTGCTGTTGCTGCTGAAGATCGTCCGGCCTCTACACCTCTAACTCTTCACCCCTATCCTTTTTCTCCCACTTCCCCTCCCCAAGACGGTGCGCCGTGCTCCCTATTGGGCTGCAGAAATTAGGCGTCTCTCTTCTAACCACCACCACCACCAGTAGCGTACGGTGAGTAATTTCGGATGCCAAGGGCCATCAGTTTCGACTTCGACGATCTCCATTGTAGGTTCTGTTCCGACCCGGAATAAACAAATTACTGTAAATTTCTTGAGAGTTAATGATACTTTGTTTGCCGATAGCGCGGATGATTGAATTTCATGTTGTGTAAAATGTCACATTGAGAAAAACTGCTTCACCATGTGCCGCAGGATCAGAAGCCATCACGGGTAGATCTACAGACAACTTTTAAGTCACTATAGCATTTCTAAGGTCCGGTGCCATTGAACAAATAATTCTCGCTAAATGAGAATTTTGGGTATAAACCGTATAATCCTTGTTTTGGTTAGAAGTTTTATGTGAAACATAAATTCGAGAGTTCAGAAATTCTTATTGTGCGTTGCTGCAGCAAAGACGCATTGATTAAAATTTGATTGCGGAGTAACGGCAGAGGTAACGTCGGTTACCTTTTTCTGTAGGTAACGTAGGGCGGTAACGCATTCCTTTTTGTTGGAGTAACGTATATAGTTACTTTTTTTTCGGTAACGCATGCAACACTGGTGTCACGTGATCCGTCCTCCCGGCCAGATCGCGCCACGCTCTGATTTCGAAGTCAGGGCGGTCGGGAGCGCTCCGAGTCTGAGTTTGACGCTCCGAAAAACCAACCGAGGGTAGTCCGAGCGCTGGAATTTACCAGCCGAACGCGCGGCAACTTTTCGGAGCGCTCGAAAACGCCCAACCGAATACGCCATGAGTATCGCTGCGTCATGTCCGCACACCTGCGGACTATCCGAGCGGTGTCATCAACAAGGTTAAGACTCATCTGGTTGAACGCTGCTAGACGACAGGGCACAGCTGCGACCTGAACAATGCGACGACGCTGGCTCGTGAACGAAGGCGGGAGAAAATACTCCTAGAATCGTGCTTCATTTGCCGCGACGCTTCGGTTTGCAACAACAACCGCGGTCCCCTACCGGACATTAAAGTAGTACTGACACAAAATTTTTCACTTATCGTTTTCTTGCGTCAAATGATAGGCCAGGCCCCCATGAGCCTAGGAAATGTATCGGCAAGCGTGAGTGCGCCCTGAAAAATCCATTACAGCATGTTTTTTAAAAGCTAGTTTCAGTTCATACTGTACCCTGACGT
The DNA here is from genome assembly GCA_030522465.1 of Rhipicephalus appendiculatus. NCBI lineage: Eukaryota > Metazoa > Arthropoda > Arachnida > Ixodida > Ixodidae > Rhipicephalus > Rhipicephalus appendiculatus. The sequence continues at coordinate 15,185 of JALIZH010024682.1, read as the reverse complement.
CACGACGTGGTACAGGCAGCGCCACGAGGCGGTAGTATGTGAATGCACACGCTTTCATGACGTATCCTCGTGCGCGCTAGCTCCATCATCTGCTGCGCGCCGCACATGTGGCAACTGTAGCGCCATCAACGATGGACGAATATTTGTCAACAGACTCCGACGACAGCAAAGACTTCGGCAGAGAGGAAGATGCCGAGCTTGCCGACCCCGCGAATCATTTCGCATTCGACCCGCTTGCAAGTAGGTCAGAAGACGAGTCGCCCGAGAGCGATAGCGCCATGCAGACGGCTTGCGCATCGGGAATGTAGAATGGTAAGAATTCAGTGTTATTTGCTTGATTTTGCGCGGGCATCTTCCGGATGTTGTACGAAAGACAATAGCGTTCGTGTGAATTTCGTAATGCTATTACTTGCTTGAAATTGTTGGTACTCGGCGCAGATTTGACACCGCATGTATGCTTTGTCCTGCCGCTTTCCTATGCAGCCGCACTGCGCACGCAGTATGCCAACCTCTTGCTGGTCGTAACGCCTGAACGTTATATCGATAACCATAGGCGTGCGCAGGGTTCCCCTTCAGGGGGGGGGGGCGAAGGTTCGACGCAGCGCCACCCTCCCTATTAGGTCAATGTATGGGGCTGACTTTGCGCCCCCCCTCTGCCCCCCCCCCCCCCCCATTCGCATGCCTATGTCCATAACGTAATCTGCGTAGGTGCCTCTGTGGGACTTGCGACCCGATGGACACAGACGTAGTCGGTGTGCTGTAGCGAACTCGACAAAGTCGCGCTCTAGTGCCGGATGAGGCAGCCTGTGTCACCGTGCACCCGACGTTTCAGCGTGGGTGCCTAGACATTCACGTCCTCGAGATAGCGTACTACCCTTGATGGGAGATCGACCAGATGTCATTGAGGCACCGGGAATCCACAGGTATTACTGCTGCGGTTGATCTAAGTTAGCTGTTGCTGTTGAAGCTGATGTAGGCCGAATTGCAAGCTGTCCCTGGCATGCAAAGTGCATGCCTTCGGTATACTTCCTGCAAAAGTGTGGTGGTCGCAAGTACGACGCGTCATCCACGCACTCAAAACGTGCATAGGCGCATGTTATTTGCTAATATTGCAATGCCCATTTCCATATCACATGTCCAACTAAATAAAGGGAAATAAAAAAAATACATGTATAAGTGGCATTGGACACCTCCGGTCGTCAGGCAGAGCAAATTATGCACGAACTCGAAATCACAATATGTGAAATAAAATCTGCAAGCTTAGAATAGCTGCTGCTTACATAGTTAGATAGTTCTTCACAAGTCAGATTACTTGATCTCGCCTTTCGCGTTCTTTGTGATTGACTTATGTACGGCATTGTTCTTTTTTTTCCCTCTATAAGTCATAGTTCTCGGTAGTGCCTCTGGTCCATTGGGTTGATTAAGTAAACGATAAATAAAATGAAGTGTTTCTGCATATCTCTACTTGCTAAAAAGGAATCTCCATGCTACATAACAATGACGTTTTATTTCGTAATTTTGTCTGCTCGAAAGGGCCCCTTGTCAGTAGATTGTTCTGGGATATGACTGTGCACACGTTTGATTCAGCTGCAGGATATGTATACCTTTACTCTTGCCAACGCATTTTTATATAGTATTGCATTCATATTTCAGGTGATATCGTCCCTTTGTAGGATGGGTCTGACATCGCGTTGGCAAACGAAAGCGAGTGGTCCTGCCCAGCTGCGTCGTCTCTGCAGAGCGTCAAAATTTCCCTTCACAAGACTACTGCGGCTTTAAGTATCCAGAATACTAATATACGAACGTCATGGAAATGCAGTTCAATAAAAGAAAACATGTTCAACTTGATTTATTTTTTTAGGCATAACAGCCTGTGTCACTGACCTTTCTTCTGGTCGTATGCAAAACAGATGCTATATGACCAGCACTACAGAAGGAAGTCAACACTTAGGCTAACACACATGAAATTCAAGAAAGAGGCTGTAGTTGCTAAAGTAAGAATAACAAAACAGAAAGAGCTGCTAAGTCTGCACACATGGCAGTAAATACGTTCTCCAGATTTCTGAGTCTTGACCTCATGGACTAGGTAAGAAGTGAACAGGAACCTGAAAGACGGCATTAGCCTGACAATGATGAACTAGTACATTACCAGAATTGCATGTTCCCCATGTCTAAACTCAACTGAAGTACACGGCGTAGCTATGCACGAAAACAACACTGATTTCGATAACACGTGCGAAGATTTCAATAACACGAGTAACCTCCACTGGAGCACGCAACTCAGGATCGCCTGCACGCTTTAAGTTGCTGCCGCTGCAGTCTCTTTTTCTATATCCTTGAAAGGCATCGTGATGCGCGGTTGCGGCAGTGGGGCACAACGTTGGGATGGCATCACTTTTAAGGCGCAGATTCTTCGTCGACAATCCGAAGTCGGTCAGCAACTGCATGCTGCGCGTGTACGCGTCCGGAGTGAAGTGGAGCGAACAGAGTAAACTCCGCTTGGTTGGCGTCCAGTCTCCGCCTCGGCCGCGGCGCACGAAGTCGACCCACGCTTGTCTCAGCGCCGGATCGGACGGGAATCGGTGGTGTCACTGGCACAAGACTTCACAGGATAAAATATCGGTGGCATGACGATAAATTCAAAATCAGACGATACCCTTGCCCTCTGATAAGCGTATATTTCTTATTCGCGTGCACGCACTCTATTCCAGACTCCGCTTGCTCGCTTCACAAGTACATTGGATGAGAGACCGCACGGCGCGAGCAGATGATCGAGAAGGCGACGCGCAAGCTGCCATTTTTTTGTGTTTTGGTGCTTGACGTCACCACAAGTAGCCAGACTGCTGTGTGAAGTCACCAGGATTAGTTCTGTAGCCTGACGTCAGGCTAGTGTTGATGTCAGTAGGGATGCCGCGAGAAAATTGACTTTAATACCAAAATTAAATATGTTATCAGCATTTACTGAGCTTCATACTTGCTCACAGCCATCTATGCATACATGAGATTTGTATGGCAGAGCAAGCCCGCCTTCGAAAAAAGGTGTCAGTACTCCTTTAACAAGGACATGTGTCACTAGTGAATTGAACGACCTAGGCTCATATTTTTTTTGCCAGACTATACTGAGGATGCCACCTGCATAGGAGGCGAAAAGCCGAAGCCGAAGCCAGTTTCTTAATAATTGTTGAGTGAAGTCGGAGTACATCTTTTAGAACCAGTTTCACAGAAGTTTTAAAAAATCGATTCCATAGGTCACGGCATTTCTGGCTCTCAGCCGCTTCGCGCTCTGCTGCTTTCTAGCCGCCTGTCAAACGTGATTAGCTCGGAGCCTCAGACGAAGGAGTCTGCAAACGTGGCGTCTTAATGCTCCACGACTACATCAACTCAAGTGACGAAAAGGAGGCTGACTTGTCTCCTACTGCCCTCGCGTGCGCGACAACGCAGCGCTTCTCCAAGACGACGACATCTCCCGCACGTGTGCTGTAGCGCCCTAGTGTCTCCATGCACCCCGGGGACTGCACAGGAGGGGTCTGTTGCTTGTGGGGTTACTGTGGTGCCGAGTGACCGTTGGCTCTTGTGCCTTTGGTCCTGTCCGTGGCTTTCCCTAGCTTCGGACGTTTCGTCGGTGCTCTGCGTAATCCGTGAGTGGTTTCTTCTCATTCCTTTCTTCTATCTAAGTGACTGTCAAATCGTTTTCGCGTGCACAGTATATCCAGCCTTACGCGTCAACATATCTTAGTTACAACTGTACTGTATAGCAACATCACCGTCAAGACCTGTGAAGGTGGCTGACCAGCGAAGCTGTGTTGGGCAGCCCCTTTATGCCGACCAAGAGAGCGCTCTGATGGTTGCGATGTTCCGTGCAGGAACTTTTCAGCCGTCGTTTTGGAAGAAAGTGAAAATGGAATCTGGGATATTTCAGAGAATTTTAAGAATGGTGAAATTCGCCTATGATGACCAAAACACAGCGGTCACTGTGCGCTTTTGACTTGTGCGAACGGTTCTCGCGCGTGCAGCACTCAAAAGCGTAGCCCTTAAGGTTGGTTTCTGATAATCATATGGAGTTATTTCTAGTGCACTCTCGGTGTTAGACTCGAAACCCACATATGAACATTATACTTGGAGCACACATCGTTAAATCTGCATTCGTCTACATTGTATGACTTCAGTTGACATATATATCGGCAATTAAATTTTTCTTGCGTGCCGAGGTGCTGAACTAAATGCATGCGTCTATGTATGTGGAAGGGGGGACGCTTGCTTTGGGGAAATTTTTAATGAAGTGCATCTTTCCGTTGTTCATAATGTGCGTCACATGATTAAACAGATCATGTTTGTAATTGTGAAGGCTCACTTCACTAAATAAACATTGTTAAATGTAAATCTTCGTAATTTATGTGTGATTGTTTTTCTTTGAAGACGGGAAATGACGTCTTTATTGATGTGACGCTAGAAATACACTAGAAATACAAGCCTTTTGCTCAATTAAGGTAATATTTAAAAAAAATCAGTCATACGCAACGGTAGAGGAAACAGCCATTTCAAAGCAGCTAAGGAGCAAGTATGCATATATTATATGCGAAGCAGCTTAGAGCGGAGTTCAATCCGGTGGTGTGCGGCCTGACCACCCTTACTGTACGCGACATTTGTTCTCCTGGCCGCTACAGGGAGCGACCGCAGCGCCGCCACTGGGCGAAGCCTGAAACACCCTTCTAGGCACTTTGTCTCTCTGAAGACGGCCGCCGACCTAGGTACTGAGGAGGACAACGCCCCTAGCTCCACTCGTCCCTAGCCGGATCGGCAACTGAGAATCGCGTTGGTCGATTGCCGGCGTGTTTACTCACGGCAAGGTAAGTTCTTGTCTTGCGGTGATATCTACCGCGCAACGATGAAATTTCTCCGCACAGTACGCGTGTCTACTTAAAACTTTTTTTCAGCGTGGCAGTTTTTGTGTTTTCCTGGACCCTAGGAACACCGTTCAATTTTTGTGACCGAAACTTCTGTAGCTTTGTCTGACGATATCGCATGGAAACGGTTGCATGCCGCTTTTAGATACGTTCTTGCCGTAAAATTGAACTAGCCGCGGTGGTGTATCGGTTACGGTGCTCGGCTGCTGACCCGAAGGTCACGGGTTCGATCCCGGCCACGGCGGTCGCATTTCGCTGGAGCGAAATGCTAGATGCCCGTGTACTGTGCAATGTCAGTGCACGTTAAAGAATACCAGGTGGTCGAAATTACCGGAGTCCACCACTATGGCGTGCCTGATAATCATATCGTGGTTTGGCATATGTATGACCGTAGATGTGGTTATTATTATGAGTTGAACTAGTGAAATGTTTGTGAGTATGCATGTAAGAATCTAGGTCTTCGCATATTTATTTATTTATTTATTACAATACTGCCGGTCTGATCTTCAGACCTTAGGCAGGAGTGGGTACAAGTGAATACAAAAAAAAAGGTTACAGTAAACACATATGAGGCATTGCGGCAATAACAACAAAACCTAGGTTATCGAATACATGAAAAGAAATGCCACAAACTAACATCAATAAAAAAACATTGAATTAAAAAAAATAGGAAAGGAAAAAAGAATACAACGAATTCGTACAAGCAAAGCAGCAAGATAATTAAATAACTAGTGAAAACATGAATGCATAAACATATGGAAGAAAAAGAGCGTCAGGGTTCATGTAAAACTACGTCAGAGCTATGTCTTATGGACTGAAGGGCCTCTATATAGGATGATAGCGACGGGCATTCCACCGCAGCTGAGGGGAGGGAATTCCAATTGGTTGCAGTTTTCGGGAAAAAAGAATACTGGAACATGTTGGTGTCACTAGAAAACTCGGCTACTTTTTTAGTATGATGGGACCGAGTAGGCCGCTGGTGAGAGTCATTTAGATATGTATCCTTTTTTGATAACTAACTGTCCATGATAAAGAAGATAAAATAGTTTCATTCGTTCGCGGTATGCCGATTTGCTAATTTTTCGAGCGCAGCCGTTTCTAGAAGAGATGTGACTGATGCCTCCCAGCTGTATTTATTAAATATGAACCTAACTGATTTCCTTTGTATTTTTTCCAATATTGAAATGTTTCTTTTTGTGTATGGATCACAAACAGCGGCACAGTATTCCAGGAGTGGCCGAATGAATGTTTTATAGCCTAATAGCTTAACTTCTGGTGAGGACTTACTCAAACACCTCCTTAAGTATCCGAGTTTTTTCATCGCCTTCCCATGTATGTAGTCAATGTGGTCGTTCCATTTAAGATCGTGAGAGATGATGACTTCCAGATACTTATAGTTAGTTACTACTGCAAGAGGTTCATTATCAAAACAGTAAGGAAACGTTATAGGGTGCTTTTTTGCGACTAATTGTCATTGCGACAGTTTTCATTTTGTTGATGGTCATTTGCCAGTCTGTGCACCATGTTTGAATTAGGTCCAAAGATTTATTTAATGTAACCTGGTCATGGGGTGTGGTAATTTCGCGGTATATAATACAATCATCAGCAAAGAGCCTTATTTTAACGGGTATGAGAGACTCGGTCGAATGCCTTTTCGAAGTCGAGAAATATAATGTCGACCTGGTTATGTCTGTCTAGGGCCGCTCCTAAGTCATGGACAGTTTCGATGAGCTGGGTGACTGTAGAGTAACCACTGCGAAAGCCATGCTGGAAGGAACCAATTAAGCATTTGTTTTCAAGAAAACTGGAAATATGTTTAAAAGTTATGTGCTCTAGTACCTTCGCGTATGTGCATAAGGAAATCGGTCTATATGATGACGGAATTGATGGCGCGCTTGTTTTAGGAATTGGCGTGATTTTCGCGTACTTCCAGCCACATGGAAGATCCTCATTAGACAGGGATTTCTTGAACAACAGACATAGATATTTAGAACACCATTCCGCATAGCGCTTTAAAAATACATTTGGTATACCGTCTATGCCTGGCGATTTCTTGTCATCTAATTTTAGCAGTAGTGCTAGTATGCCTTCTTCAGATATAAACACATTATCAATAGGTTCACTGTGATCAAATTTGCTAAATTCCGGTGTGCCGCCATCGTCAACGACAAACACAGAACCAAAATAAGCATTAAGCGCTTCGGCAATTACTGCGTTATCTGTCGCAGGGACACCATCAACCGATAGAGTAGGCGGATCTTTCTTCTTTGGCGAAATGTGTCGCCAAAATTTTTCTGGCATAAGTTTTAAGAAAGTTTTTAAGACGAACGTGTTCGTAAAAATCTTTGGCGTTTTTAATGCTGTTCTTTAGTTGTTCACGTAACTCCGATATCTTATCTGAACCACTTGAGCATGGATACCGTCTGTACTGCCTTTTCGCTTTGTATACATTAGTGTGCTAAAAAGCGATGTTTGCGCGGGTGCCCATGCTGCGAGTTCAGTCGTAACCCTTTGGAGCTGGATCCGAGCCAATGGAGAAAGTAGAACTTGTAGAGCTGTATTTAAGTACACTTTGTTCGTGCATATTCTGTGTTTGACCAGTGCGAAAGGTCATAAGTGGTGTACTAATCAGTGCACAACAATTGCTCTGCCAACGTTGAACAAAAAGTATTGAATAAAATTAAGAGCTGTAGTTTCCCCAGTTCACTAGCTCATAGGCTTCTTTTCGTGAGCCTAATGGGCATAGCCACTGCTCTGAAAAGAAGCCAGACAGGAAGTTCAAGGAGACACAGCTTTTGGCTATTCAAAATTTTATTTTCAGGCTGTTATGTGAAGCTTTACAGAATGCTAACACATAAAATAGGGCTCTCGTGGTTCAAAAACCATCGGCAGGACTACCTCTCCGAGTAAAAGAAATCTAGACCAAAGAATGACAAGTGTGTTGATATCAATGAAAATATCAGGCATTCACAGCAAACCACCAACCAATTCAAAGTCAGCTGGAACTGTGTTCAAAGCAAGCGGTGATAAAGTTTCTGCATATAGTTGCGGCCATCAGCACTTCGGAGAACTTCCGCGGTCTTGCCCTTTCCAGTTGTTAAATTTCAAATTCTTGCTTCTACCTTTACGAGGTTGCTGTGTTTTCATCCGCTTGATCAAGTCACTTGCAATGTCTTACTAGTTTTCAATGTGTGTCGGAGAGCCTATGCACGCTTAGACTCCTTTAAATGCAATGTTGGCCATTGAAAAGTTGCGGTCCTTGGACACCTTGTTGACATTGCAAATATGAGACTAGACCACAAGAAGGTATGAGTAGTCGTGAATTTCCCCGTGCGATAGTTTTATCACTACTTTTGCAGTTTTGTCGATCTATGCTTATATATATTTTTTCATGGTTTCATCAAGAATTTTGCAACTGTTGCCTGACCATGAAGAGATTTTTTTTTTCAAGAGTATTTTTTTCTGGCAGTCCAACGAAAGCTTGAGCTCTCAGCACAGTGATCACTTTGTATACTTTCTTCGCTTATTCTGGCCCACATTGGAGACACTGACAATAGATAGCTATGCTACAACAGCTAAAAAGCCTGGCCTGCTTAACTCATTTGCTCCTTCGCGCGGTAGTTATCCCCGCAGGACAAGGTATGCAAGAACTTACCTTGACGTGAGGAGACACCGACACCGGCAATCGACCAACGCGATTCTCTGTTGCCGATCCGACTAGGGACGAGTGAAGCTAGGGGGCGTTCTCCTCCTCAGTACCTAGGTCAGCGGCCGTCTTCAGGGAGAAAAAGTGCCTAGAAGCGCGTTTCAGGCTTCTCCCAGTGGCGGCGCTGCGGTCGCTTCCTGTAGTGGCCAGGAAAACAAATGTCGCGCCGCCTCGCCTCTTGTGGACGCCACTTTTTTTTTATTGCGATAGCAGTCATATTGTCACGTGGTCGCAAAGTCGACGAAGGCAGCAGGCAACATTTCCAGGATGAAACTGTTTATTAGGCCGAACTTGTGGCCGGTAAACGGAAAGTAAGATTACAACAATACACGCTGGCACTGATAGCGGCGAACAGAGCGTCGGCCGTCGATCAACTGAACATCGTTGGAACGCGCTGGCTTTTATAAATCACGCGTCCAACATTCTAGCCTTATCACTAGTCGTCGCGCAATCTCTGGAATAATCTTGAGTGTTAGCGTCTTGCGTGCAATCTTAACAAAACGATCTACTACAACTGAGAGACTTCTGGAACACTAAGGCGCGGTCTGCGCCGAGTACTGATGATAGTCTGTGGGCGGAAACCGAATACAGTAAACGAATCGCGCGTGGCATTGCCCCCCTCTAAAAGGCATCGTCCCGATGCTTTGAACAGAACACATGGGAAAAATACATGCAACAATAAATAATGACAATAAATCAAGAAAGTTCAATAAACAATACGCGCAAGCAAAAGTCCAATGACAAAAAAGTACAGGCTGTTTCACACTTAGGGAAATCTCGGAGCGCGTGGCATCGTGATGCGGCCATCGCTGCAACCACGCGCCGTCAGCAGCTCGCGCGTGCGTAGATGGTTCAGGAGTGTAGTTTTGAACCGCGTCGTCTGCTACGGCGGCTCTTGCTTGCCGCATTGCTGGCCAGCGCGCGGATATCATTGTTAGTGCAGGAAGTAGGCCGATAATCTGCACTAAACGTTGTGCGACGCCAACCTCTCAGCCTTTATTTGTGACAATGGGGTGCTACAAGCAGAATTTAACAGCATGCCTTGTTTGCTCTCTCGAAACGCCGTGGTACTGTGTGCGTTCATGAATATTTCTTCCCCTGTGTGTGCACCGCAGTACGCTGGGACGAGAAAGACACGACAATTAGCACGCAATGTGCGTTGTCTTTATTTGACTTTAAATTAAAAAAAGCACTCACCAGTAAGAGTCGTGCTGCTGCGCTGGCTTAACACGATAAAACAAATGGGAACAAATTCAGGAATGTTTTAGGTGAGGACAAAGCCTGAACGTGTCTCGTTACGACGACATTTCATTACCACAAGACTCGCTAGCCGGCTCCGAAATGCACCCGTGGCGCATCCAACTTAGTACCTTGTCATGTCACCAGCGGCAGTGATGACGGCGCTCATTCTGGACGGCAGTGAGGCGTACAGTGACTCGATGAGCGATGTATTCACTCGCAGGGCGTTCCACTCGCTGACGATGGCGGACCACAACCGATCCTCGGACAGGCCGTGTAGAGGATGGCGCACCAGCGACATTTTTAAAAAAGCCCCATATATTTTCGATTATATTCAGGTCCGGGGACTGGGGCGGCCTTTTCAGACAGTACTGCTCTTTTCAGACAAGAAAAAAATGGAGAAACGTACGGCAGACGAGCCCCAGTTTTATTCAGCTCAATCTGGATCTTGTGATGTCACGCCCCCCATCGTCAACGAATGGGACATGCTGCGGCAGAGCACATCGCTGACACCACGCATTCACAGCCGTCTAGAATGAGCGCTATCATCGCTACCGCTGGGAACATAAACTTGGAAGCGTCGCGAGTGCATTTCGGCGCCGGAGCGAGTCCTTTCTGTTGTAATGAAATATCGTCAAGAATAAGCACGTTCAGGCGGTTGTTCTAACCTGAATGATTCCTGAATTCATTCCCATTTGTTTTGTTGTGTTAAACCCGCTCAGCTGCTCGGTAGTCACCACTGAGTGATTTGTTTTATTTAAAGTCAAATATGAAGAACACGCACGGTGCATGCTCATTATCGTGTCTTCCTCATCCAAGCTTACTGCGGAGCGCACACACTGAAGAAGCATTCGTGAACGCACAGAGTACCACGATGTTTCGATAGAGCAAACAAGGTATGCTGTCAAATACTGTTTCTAGTGCCCCATTATCCCGAATAAAGGCTGAGAGGTTGGCGTTGCACAACGTTTAGTGCAGACAAGCGTTGAAAGTTGGGCAAGTTGGTACGGGAACATCTGGAAAAAATCTGCGCAGCAAGACGGGACACGAAGAAAAAAAAATCACCGCCCAAGCACTCCGTACAAATGGTTAATCAGCGAAGCTGAAATGAGCGGCCCCGGTGTTTAGCAGTGGGTTCAACCCGACGCTGCACTGAAGCCTTCCACAATTATCATTGCCAGGTTGTGGTCGAACCACAGGCGGTCACAGATGTCGCAGCCGAAGCCGAAGCCAAAGTGACGCTGGAGAAACTCTCGCCCAAAGCGGGCGTTCGCCCCCGGCGCACGCGCTCCCGCAATCACGTCGACGCTGTTCTGCTCGCAACGCCGTTTCTATGGCGCGCCAGAGGGCGCGCCGTGGCTGCAAGCGTTTGACCTTGCAAGCGTCGTACCCAAGCTCGGGCGCCAATGGCGCGCGAGCTTTGGTACGACGCTCAGAACGACGTAACTGATAGCACAGCCAATGGAGACCGCTCGTGACACAGATGCCGAACAGTTTTTCGTTTCTCCTAGCCATATACAGCTTTCGCTGTAAAAAGCACGTGCGAGTTTGTCGTTCCTTGTTTCTTCGTGTCCCATCTTGCGGCGCAGAATTTTTCTGAAAATGATTAATGCAGAGTATTGGCCCAGTTCCCGCATTACGATGATATCCGTGCGCTGGCCTACAATGCGGCACGCGCACTGCCGTAGCAGACGACGCTGTTCAACTCTACACCCTTGAAGCGTCTGCGCACGCGCGAGCTGCTGCCGGCGCGCGATTGCAGCGCTAGTCGCATCGCGATGCAAGGCGCTCCGAGATTTCCCCTAAGTATGAAACAGCCTGTACAGTCTTCAGGTTCACTACCGCGCGTAAAACGGCTTGAGGCGCACGATATGGACGAGTTCAGGCCACGCACGGCGCCGTTGAGAGTTCGAAATGCCGTCGGGGACAACCTCGTAGTCGAGTGTGCCGAGACGTCGAAGCACCCTATACGGTCCAAAGTATCGTCGCAGAAGTTTTTCACTAAGTCCACGTCGTCGTGTCGGCGTCCACACCAAAAGGCGGTCGCCGGTCTGGTAGTCCACGAAGCGTCGCCGAAGGTGGTACCGGCGGCTGTCGGTCGTCTGCTGATTCTTGATTCGCAGGCGGGCGAGTTGTCGGGCTTCTTCGGCGCGCTGTAGGTAGGCGGTGACGTCGATGTTTTCCTGATCGGTGACGTTTGGTAACATGGCGTCAAGCGTCGTTGCCGTCTCCGTCCGTAGACCAACTTGTATGGCGTCATCTGCGTCGTTTCTTGTACGGCAGTGTTGTACGCGAAGGTCACGTAGGGAAGGATAGTGTCCCACGTCTTGTGCTCGACGTCGACGTACATGGCCAGCATGTCGGCGATGGTCTTGTTGAGACGCTCGGTGAGGCCATTGGTCTGAGGGTGGTAGGCGGTGGTCCGGCGGTGGCTTGTATGGCTGTATCTCAAGATCGCCTGAGTTAGATCAGCAGTAAACGCCGTACCTCTGTCGGTGATGAGAACCTCTGGGGCGCCATGTCGAAGGACGATGTTCTCAACGAAGAACTTGGCTACCTCGGCGGCACTGTCTTTAGGCAGGGCCTTTGTTTCGGCGTAGCGGGTGAGGTAGTCGGTAGCCACGACGATCCATTTATTTCCGCAAGTCGACGTTGGGAACGGCTCCAGGAGGTCCATCCCGATCTGCTGGAACGGTTGCCGAGGAGGCTCGATCGGCTGAAGGAAGCCTGCTGATCTTGTGGGCGGTGTCGTCCGTCGCTGACAGTCTCGGCACGTCCTTACGTAGCGGGCGACTTCGGTGGCAAGGTGCGGCCCATAGTACTTTTCCTGTACTCTTGCGAGTGTGCGGGAAAGTCCGAGGTGTACAGCCGTCGGGTCGTCATGTAGTGCCTGGAGAACTTCTGGTCGCATTGCTGCAGGCACTACGATAAGGTAGTCGGCTCGAAGTGGCGAGAAATTCTTCTTTATGAGAACGTCGTTTCGCAAGAAAAACGACGCGAGTGCTCGCTTGAATGCCTTTGGAACAATGGCAGTCTTGCCTTCGAGGTACTCCACGAGGCCCTTGAGTTCCGGGTCGGCTCGCTGTCGTTCGGAGAAGTCGTCGGCACTTATAGTTCCCACGAAGAAGTCATCCTCCTGGTCATCCAGCGGCGGCGGGTCGACGGGGGCGCGAGGCAAGCAGTCGGCGTCAGAGTGTTTTCGTCCGTAGTTGTAAACGACGGTAACGTCGAATTCTTGAAGTCTCAGACTCCATCTTGCGAGACGACCGGAAGGGTCCTTCAGGTTAGCTAGCCAACACAAGGCGTGGTGGTCGCTCACAACTTTGAAAGGCCTGCCGTAGAGGTAGGGGCGAAACTTTGACGTTGCCCAGATGATGGCAAGGCGCTCCTTTTCTGTTGTGGAATAGTTGGCTTCCGCCTTGAATAGCGACCGGCTAGCATAACTGCTAACCCTTTCCACGCCGGCAGTTCTCTGCACAAGAACGGCGCCGAGTCCTACGCTGCTTGCGTCGGTGTGGATTTCCGTGTCGGCGTGTTCGCCGACACGGAAGCGTGTGGAGGCGTGTGCAGGCGTCGTTTCAATTCTTGAAATGCTTCGACTTGCGCCGCTCCCCACTTGAATTCCACGTCGTTTTTCGTGAGCTGAGTTAGTGGCTCGGCGATGCGTGGAAATTCCTTGACGAAGCGTCTATAATAGGCGCACAAGCCGAGAAATCGGCGAACGGCCTTCTTGTCGGTGGGCGGCGGGAAGGCAGCGATTGCTGCTGTTTTTCGCGGGTCGGGGCGAACTCCAGACTTGCTGATGACATGACCCAAGAACAGAAGTTCCTCGTATGTGAAGCGGCACTTTTCTGGCTTCAGGGTGAGTCCAGAGGCCTTGATTGCTTGAAGTACAACTTCAAGGCGCCGGGGATGTTCGTCGAAGTTTGAAGAAAACACAGCGACGTCGTCCAAGTACACAAGGCAGGCCAGCCACTTCAAGCCGGCCAGTACAGTCTCCATATCACGTTGGAACGTCGCAGGTTCCGAGCAAAGACCGAAGGGCATGACTTTGAACTCGAAGAGGCCGTCTGGTGCGATAAAGGCAGTCTTCTCTCAGTCTCTCTCGTCGACCTCGATTTGCCAATAGCCGGTCTTGAGGTCCATCGACGAAAAATACTTCGCGTTGTGGAGTCGGTCCAGGGCGTCGTCGATGCGTGATACACGATGCGTGATACACGATGCGTCATACACGTCGAGACGTGTATGAGGATACACGTCCTTCTTCGCGATTTTGTTCAGGCGGCGATAATCGACGCAGAAACGGAGGGTTCCGTCCTTCTTCTTCACTTAAACCACGGGTGACGCCCAAGGACTCTTCGAAGGCTGGATGATCTTGTCACGTAGCATTTCGTCGACTTTCTGCTTTACGGCGTCGCGTTCTGGCGTTCCAACTCGGTACGGGCTCTGGCGGAGTGGTCTCGCATTTTCCTGTGTTATGATGCGATTTTTTGCGACTGGGGTCTGTGGAATTCTTGAAGACGACGAGAGGCAGTCCTTGAATTGCAAGAGCAGACTTTTGAGCTGGTCTTGACTGTGCTTCGGAAGGCTCGGATTGACGTCGAAATCTGGTTCGGGACCTCGATTCGTCGAAGCAGGTTCGGCAGCATCGAAGAGGGCGAAAGCGTGTCTGGCGGCCAGGCATTCGTCCATGTAGGCGACCGTCGTACCAATGTTAATGTGCCTATATTTGTGGCTGAAGTTTGTCAGCACTACCTTTGCTTTACCGTCACGCAGCTCGGCTATAACTCTTGCGACGCAAATTTGACGGTTCAGGAGAAGGTGCTGATCGCCCTCGATGACGCCTTCAAGGTTCGTAGGATTTTCGGTGCCGACGGAAATAATGACGCTGGAGAGCGGCGGAACGGTCGCCTGCTCTTCTATCACATTCAATGCATGGTTCCCTGGCGTCGCAAGGCGCCGTGGTCACTTAGGAAGTCCATTCCAAGTATCACATCCCTGGAGCAGTTTTGTAGGAGTACAAAGATCGCAGGATAAGTCCGGTTACCGACGGTGACTCTCGCTTTGCAGACTCCAATCGGCGTTATCAGGTGGCCTCCAGCTGTCCGGATTTCGGCTCCACTCCAAGCGGTCTTTACTTTATTCGGCTTGGCGGCGAATGGCCCACTGACGACGGAATAGTCGGCCCCAGTGTCGACGAGAGCGGTCACGCTGTGGCCGTCGATAAGAACGTCGAGGTCGCTAGTTCGTCGTCTCGCGTTGCGGTTAGGTCGTGGCGTCGGGTCACGGCTTTTGCCGCGTTTGCCCGCACATGTAGTTGCGAGGGTGAACGTAAA